>VMDO01010169.1:0-73073 GCA_007922755.1 Pedetes capensis | reverse complement strand
CCCCTCTCTCTCCCTCTCCCCGCCCTCTCTTCAGTACTGAGGCGTTGAACCCAGGGCCTCGTACATACTTTGCAATCACTCTACCACTGAGCTGCACCCCAGCTCCTTTGTTATTTTTTATCTTGAGACATGGTCTCCCTAAATTATGCAGGCTGCTCTGGCCTCAAAATTGCGATCCTCCTGCCTCTGCCTCCAGAGTCCCTGGGATGATAAGCATGTGCCACCATGCCCAGCTCCTTTCTTGCCCTGTCTTCCCTCTGTCCTCTCTTCGCCCTGCTCAAGGCTCCAGACAGGTGATGGTCCTGTAGTCCCACCCTTATGTCCTTGTAACTGTTCTTCCCTCCCTCTGGCCTCCGCCTCTCCCTCCACCTGTCCAAGGTCTCCATCACCAGCAACCTTGGGGGCAGGTGAAAGTGTCTCACTTATGGAAAGAGAGTGCTCCCCTCACTTCCTGGACTCAGCAGACATGGGAAGGGAAATATGCAGGGAGCCATGGCCGCCAGAGCACCTTCCTGGGGAGCACTGGGCATTCGGAAATAGGGTTGCAAGTGCAGAGCCTCATCTCAGCCCTGAGCGGGCTAATATGCACAGGACAGCTTACTTAGCAATTGCTTCTGGGAGCTCGAACAGCCACGCCTGCTGTCTCTTCCCACCCACACTACATGTCCTCCACGCTCACCTGTCCACCCACAGCCCCCTTGGCCTCAGCGCCAATCCAAGCCCCCACGTCTGCACCCGGGGGAGGGAGTCACAGCAGTGTGATGAAGGTCATTCCCACGGGCTCAAAATCACATTCCATGATGCCCCAGCTTACTGTTTGTTTGTTTGTTTACTTTTTTGGTACTTAGGGGTTGATCCTGGGGCCTTGTGTATACTTTGCAAGTGCTTTACCACTGGGCTGCACACTCGGCCCCCTTTTGTTATTTATCTTGAGACAAAGTCTGGCTAAGTGACACGGGCTGCCTCTGGCCTTCAACTTGGGATCCTCCTGCCTCCGCCTCTTGAGGCGCTGGGATGACAGGAGTGCGCCACTGCCCCCAGCACTGTTTTATGTTTATAAGAAACATATTATTTCGGTTTTATCTAGTGGTTGAGTTTAGTTAATAACTATGATCAGTATTAAGGAGGGAGCTGCATTCTGATTGCCGTGGTGGGCCACCCCTCTATGCCGTGGACACGCTCATCTTCCACAATCACTTGGGAACCATGAGTGGGGACTCTGGGCCCTCCGGGAGGGGCAGCTGGGGCATCTGATGGGGGAATGAGCAGAAACTCTGCCCTGTAACACCCCTGGCATAGCACACACTCACCCCCAAATTCCTTTTGTGTGGGCTCCTCCCACTCAGACCAAAAGTTGGGCTTTGGGGTCAGAAATGGCTCTGTGCTGCTTGTGGTCACTCCGTCTCCACATCTGCGCAATGGAAATCATTTCAGCCCCCTCCCAGGACCACCAAGAAGATCAGATGCAAGAAATGTGAAAATTCAGCCAGGTGCGGTAGCACAGTAGGCGCAGGACAGACACAATCGGGAGGCGGAGGAAGGAGGATCACAAGCTCGAGGCCAGAGGAAGCCTGTGTAACTTGACAAGATCCTGTCTCAAGATAAAAAATAAAAGATGGGCTGGAGGTGCAGCTCAATGGTAGAGCGCTGGCAAAGTATGTGCGAGGCCCTGGGTTCAGCTCCCCAGGAACGAAAAAATAGCAGTGTACGCACAGATGTGCCTCTCAGAAGAGATCACTGTTTTCATCACCGCTCGGCCTTCATGGGGTCCGGGACTGTAGATCTCGGAAGGAGGAAGCTTTTGTACAATGGGGGTCTTCCATTTCTCAGGAGCTTCCCTCTCCCCGGGTCCCCCTTAGTCCTGCTCAGCTAGGTTCTTCAGTTCACCCCGATGTTGGAAAAGGTGTCCCTGGCCAGCAACTCTGGTGAGGCGATGGCTGAATTGCTGCTTCCTGTGCATTTTCCATCCGTGGGGTTGGAAAAGTGGTGTGGGGAGGAAGTCGGGAAGCAGGCGTGGCCTTTTGACTTCCATCTTGGAAGACACTTTTTTTTTTTCATCAGGACAACTTGGGGAGAATGAGATGCGGGTCCCCAGTCCGCTACTCACTTGCAAGTCGCGTGCTCTCGGGGTCTCTGCATCTCCTACAGGTGTGCGTGGTTTGGATGGCTGGCTGCCTTCTCTGCTGGAGCTGGCAGCAAAGGCTCAGGTCTTGTTTGCAAAGGAGAAAGGAGGCCATGCATTCTCCGGGTGTTGGAGGGTGGGTGCACCCTAGGGTGCCTCCATGGCAAGGAGACCCCCCCTTTCCTCCTCAGTGAGACCTGCATTCTGCCCACCCCAGAGGTCCTTCCTTGGGACGTGGCACCACTGCCAATGCTGGTCCCAAGCAGAGAGAGACCCAGGAAGACTTTGCCCCACCCATTCCCCAGCCTGCGTTCCGGGAGCGGCTGGAGCCTGGGCCATCTGAGCTGTTCTGCAACTGTGAAGGAGGCTGGAAGAAATCACTGGTGATGTCGTTTATCCATTCCTGGTTTGTGCTGGCCCAGAGCCGTGGTGTAGAAATGGTTTGAACATGTGGGATCGTGGAGCAGAGGCTTGACCCCTACGGTCACAAAGGTGGTGGAGCCTCTAAGAGATGGGCCTCACAGAGGCTCCTCAGGTGGGCAGATTAAAGTCTTTCCTGTGTGACCCTGAGTTAGCTCGTGCAAGAGCAAGCTGGACCCTGGAATGGCCGTCTGGTTTCCTGCTCTAAGATGTGCTCTTCTCCCACATACACTTCAGCCATTTGTCCTGGGGCCCTGACTGGAGCCAGAGGATCTGCAGCCTCGAGAACAGAGCTAGCCGGGCATGGTGACGTATACCTGTAATCCCAGCACTCCTGCCTCCTAGGTAGAGGCAGAAGATCATGAGTTCAAGGGCAACCAGGGCTGCATAGCGAGTTCCAGTCCACCATGAGCTTCATAGTAAGATTCTACCTCAAGAAACCGAACCAACAACAGTAAAACCCTGTGGACTAAATAAACCTTTTTTCTTTATAAGGTGTCCCTGCCTCCAGTGTTTTGTCAAGCAACAGAAAATGGACGAATGCAGCCCTGCAGTAGGGTTGCAGCAGACCCCTGCGGGGTAGAGTGTTGGGAGTAGGGGAGGGCGTGACCACACTGGGCTGACGGAACAGCTGGACCATCTGGCTGTGGACAGTGGTTTCAGGGGCACATTTTGTAAGGTGCAGAGTGTGCGAAGGGATGAAAGCTGCCCACTTCTCCCCAGGAAATGCCTTTTTGCCCATGGCCTGGGGAGGGCAGTTTCCCTCAGCCTCCACTCTCTTGCATCTGCCTCGGTTTGCAGCAGGGAGGCAGCGCTGAGAGAGAGGCATGAGAGACCTCCGCACATTCTCAAAGCTGAGCAGAGCTGGAGAGAAAGCAGAGCGAAGGGTGGAGGGTCCCAGGGCTGTTTGAGGAGCCTGGACTTTCTTCCCAGACCCCTGGAGAGTCACTGGCGATGTTCCAGCTGTTCTGCAACAATCCCAGAGGCTTATTTTTGGCAACGGAGTGGAAGGGCCTGGGGCTGCAGTCTGGGAGTGGGTTGAGGAGGCGCGAGTGATGCTGCTGCCGACCAGGCTGGGGCGGGGAGGGGAAGAGCGAAGGGGCAGATCCTGTTACAAAGGCTGTGAGTACCACCTGCTGCTGCAGGTGACCTCCGACTGACCTCCTTCCAGTTGAGATTGCAGTGCCTGTCCTGCGCCTACTGTATGCAAGCCCAGGATGCAAGAAATCTTGCAAGAACATACGCAATATGCAGAAAGTTGAATGGCAATTTGGAATTCAAACAACTGCAAGGCAATAGCAGAGCATCCAAGGCCATGTGCAGTTCTGTGGCAGGCACAGGCTGTGAACAGCGCCCACAGCTGGAGCTCTGTGGACCAGCATGGGGGTGGGGGCGTGGCCTCCATGGGCCCTCCCACCTCCAGTTCACTGCTCAGTGTGGGTGCAGTGACTGAAGACACCGCTCCCTGCTCCCTCTTTACCTGCCCCAGGGGGTAAGCTGCCCCAGCTTCCAGAAATTCTTCCTTCTGCTCCACCTTGCCAGTGAGACTCAGCCCAGAGAAGAAGAGCATGGCTGGAGGACACCTGTCGTCCCGCACTCTGGAGGCGGCGGCAGGAAGATCGTGAGTTCAAGAGCAGCCGGGGTTACCGAGTGACACCTTGTCTCGAAGACCTGAGGGCCAGGGGGTGTGGCTCAGTGGTAGAGTGCTTGCCTAGCGTGCACCAAGCCCTGGTTTCAATCCCTAGCCACCAAAACCTTAAAAAAAAAGGAAAAGAGAGAGAGGAAGAAAGGAAAGAAGGGAAGGAAGCAAGGAAGGAATGGCGGACTAAGCACTGACTTGATTGCCAAGTGTCTGAGAACCCTGTGCCTGCGCAGAAGGAAGCAGAGAAGAGTTTGCACCTCAGTTCTTCCCCTTTCCTGGGAAAAGCCATAAAATGATGGAAATTTAGAGGAGGGAAGACCTCCTAGATGGTCACTCCAGGGCCCTGAGTTGTACACATAGGGAAACTGAGTCTCAGAAGAGAACTAGTGATATTCGGCTCAGAGCGTAGCGGCACACCTGCCTCTTGGGGCTCCTTAGGAAGTATTTCTAGTGAATGAACATCTTCCATCTCCTGATCCCCTCTGCCCACCCTCTGGACCCAGGTCCACTTTCTTGAAAGACTTTCACCCATGTGTCTGTCAGCTTGTCATGCTGTGGGGGCTTGCATGTTGCTGTGATGCTGAAAGCTATGCCACCAGTATCTCAGATACCAGCACAGCCACCCATGGTGGACAGGTTTCAGCGGAGCTTCCAGACTAAGGAGAAGGACCCAGAAGCCCACTCCTGAAACAATGAGCCATTGGAAACCCTATGAGTAGCAGAGAAGCACCCTCAGATATAGTGCCAGAAAATGAAGGCTGGAAGGCATTCAAGAGACGACTGGGGAAGAGTTGCCTCCTCAAAGTAGAGTTGGCCTTAATGATGGGAATGGAGGAAAGCCACTGGGACCTCCTTTTGCTGATGTGGCACCACTCAAAAGGAGAAGAAACAGTGGCTGCAACAATGGGCTCAAACATACAAAGGATCGTGTGCATGGCACAGTGTTGGGTAGTGTTTCCTTCTGCTGTACTTAGGTTCACTTTGAGTTGGATCCAACTTGACAGCACCTAACAACAACAAAATGCAAGTTTTTAAAGTCCGGTAATCAAAAGTGAGCCTGATCTTCTCAGAGAAGTACAGTTGCTGAGCTGCAACTCATAGTGGAGAGATTGGTGCTTTGCCCTCTCTTTACGTGGAGGGAAGACCGCGGAACGTAAGGTCTTAGGCTCAGCCTAAGGAAATATTCCTCAGCGTTGGGTCTGAAAAGAACACTGCCTTTTACCACGTGATAACTTTCCCATCACCGAAGCGTGCCGGTGCACCTGGGAGGGCCCACAGACGCCACAGTGAGGCCAGGGCTAGGGCGTGAGTGAAGCCAGGTCATCCCAGAATCCAGGCCTTTTTGGCTCTGGAGCCTTTTAATTTTCTCCAGAGTTGGATTTTCTTCCCAACAGCCAGGCTGACCTCCCTTTCCTTTCAATATTAATTTCCTTCTCAGTTGTTAGACTGATGATATTCTGATACTGTGGTGCAATTTCCACACTGTGTTGGAGTCCGCTGGGGGCCGGGCCAGGGCGAGAGCTGGTCACGTCGATGCTGGGGGCATGGAGGGCGCTCCACACAGCCCCCTGGCAGCTGGTGCTGTGTTGATGCATCCATGGCCGGGGCAGAAGTGGGGCCGTGGCCCCAGGGGGTCAGGGTACCGCTTGCTGCTCACTTGCCCTCGCAGCTGGTGGCCTTTGGCCACTGTCTGCCCCATCATGTCCACTGTGGGCTGCTTTTCCTCCTGGCTGCCTGGTCTCCTGCAGTGGCTGCGAGGGGGGCCACGTCTCTCCTGGCTTTCATTTGGTGGGTGTTGTAACCTGGGAGCACAAGGCCCAGGTGGGTCTGGAAGAGCGTGGCTTGGGGAGCATGTCCGGGAGAGAAGGGCTTTGCTCTCTGTCCCTGTCTATCTACATGGAGTGGGGCCCTTCCTGGGGTCTCCGTGGCGAGGACACAGGCCACGTGCTTTCCTCTTCCTCCCAGAGTGATTATTCAGACAGAATCCGTTCTCACATAGAAGCATCGTGCCTGGGCTGCCTAGTGCTTTGCCGTGGACCTCAAGCTGCGTCTGGCTGAACCCGCACCATCCTTTACTCCTGCTCCCCGCAAGGGTTCCCCACCACCAGCAGCGAGGGCGGCAGCACTCAGGCCACAGGCTCAGGACCAGGTGGGCCCCAGGACTCAGGGAGCTGTGCCAGACAAGTCCAGGTAAAGTGGGACCCTTGGTCACTTTCCCCTGACGGTCCTCATATGGGGCCCGCCATCCCGCTGGCGTGTGTGCGCCTGATTTCTAGAATGGGTCGCAAATAGGGAAGATCGGTGGGGAAGACTGAAAGGGCCTTTTCCCCCTCCCCTCCCCTTCCCTCGCCTCCCCTCCCCTCGCCTCCCCTCCTCCCCTTTCCTCTCCTCCCCTTTCCTCTCCTCTCCTGTTCTCCCCTGTCCCTCTTCCCCTCCCCTCTCTTCTCTTTTCCTGTCCTGTCCCTTTTCCAATGCGTGCCTTCACATTCTTCACCATGGTCAGCAAAGGGGCATCCCTTCCCTACCCTGCATTCATCTGGGCCTCCCTGAGTGGGTGGCCTCACACTGAAGGTCCCCCAGGCCCTTCACCCCTCAGCTGACCGGGGCAGGGTCCTTCCTGCTGGTTATTTCTAAAGGACTTTCCATGACTCCTCTATAAGTCTTGCTTTGTAGCTTGCAAATGCCCCTTTCCTGTAGCTGGGGCATGACTCCCACCCAAGGTCCCCTTCTGGCAGGGTTGAGATTTTACTGCTGAGTTTCAGCTTAGAAATCTTGGTACTCCAGGGGGGCACTTAGGGATGAAAACGTCGCAACTGAGCAGGAAGGACAGTCCGGTTGGGGGGGGTGCAGATGTCTATTTGACTTCAGAGGAATTCATTTGTTTCTATGACTATTTTTATGATGTGAAATTCACCAGGTACAAATCTTTAAAATTAGTGAATTGCACAAAGCTCTCTGTCCTTCTCTAAGAACTTTTGTTTTTTAATCAACCTTGCAATTAGAGCTGCAACATTCTAGCCGCCCAACGCTGGTCTTTTGAAGCAAACAGGTGCTTAGTTGCTGACCAGGAACACATCACTCTGGTGCCCTTTCCCTTTGGCTTGAAGTTGTTAGTCCCATGGGCCTGGCCGCCTAAGTGTCGGACCCTCAGGGTGGGACCCATACGAGGTTCACTTCAGGAAGGAGTCATCGAATGCAAAAGAGCAGAACAAAATGTTACTGGGTACCGGGAACACTAGCGCTCTCGGGGCTCTGTGCCCAGGGATGTGTGTCTTCTAGAAGCCCCGGGTGCCGCGCCCTGCCCTCCAGCTGCTGGGGAACGCGCACTGGATTTCCATCCCGCTACATATCCTCCAGAAAGACATGATCCCTGTAGGATGCACACGAAGCTTATGCTGAGTAAATATTGACAAAGTAGTCTAAAGAGCAAACACTTTGACATTTGTAAGGTCCATTGGAAGGTCTTGTATATATTTATACAGCAGGAAGGAGCGCCGCATACCAATTTTCCTGAACTTGTTCTGACATAATTCTGCATGTGGATGGCAGAGGATGGCCGAGTGGCCATGGAGGGGACACAGCTAGTGCCGAGGGTTGGCGGATCAGGGTCTCCTCTCCCAAACAGAACCACCCAGGACCCATCCCTGGTGGGAAACTTCTGGACTTTTAGGAAACTTGCTTTTCCAGAAGGAAGAAAGGAAAAAAAAAAAAGGAAAAAAAAAGCCAGAAAAATCATGTTTTTAATTTATTACAATGGATGTACTTTCTTTTTACTTGGTAAAAATTTTATTGATATTTTTGTACCTTGTATTTATTAAAGATTGAGCCTCAAAAATGTAATGAGTAAAAAACTGCTTGCTTAATTTAAATTGTGAATCTGTCTGTTAAGAAATGCATTAGGGGTAGGAGAAGCATAAGACATATTAATTGACAGACAGGAACTGCTGTCTCTAAGGTTGATACAAAGTAATTTATTACTTTAGAAGTGAATGCCACCTCCAGAATGTGCTTCATTAATTTCAAATTTAGTTTTAATTTCAAGCTGTTGCCCCTTGAGAAGAATAAGGTGGCAAATTATGTTTGAAGAGCAGATTTTTTTTTTTTTGCTCCAAAGAAACACCACATTTTAACTGTTTAATTTTACAAATAAACGTGCCCATCTCGCTTGCCGCCTTCTCAAGAGCCGAAAACGTATTCTAGGTATGTTCGGCACTTACTGATGCCTTTTTTTCTTTCTCTCTTTCTCCCTTCTTCCTCTCCTCCCCGACCCTCATTCCCACCTGTTATCACGACAGCCTATGTTTCCGATGAGCTGAAGGCGGCCGCCCTGGTAGAGGACGATTTGGACCCGGAAGAGCACACGACAGATGGCGAGCCCTCGGCCAAGTACATGTGTCCGGAGAAGGAGCTCAGCAAGACCTGCCCCAGCTACCAGAACTCCCCGGCAGCTGAGTTTTCCAGCCACGAGGTGGACAGCGAGTCCCACATCAGCGAGACCAGCGACCGCATGGCCGACTTCGAAAGCAGCTCCATCAAGAACGAAGAGGATACCAAGGAGGTCCCAGTGCCCCTGGAGGACACCACGGTGTCGGACAGCCTGGAGCAGATGAAGGCCGTGTACAACAACTTCCTCTCCAACTCCTACTGGTCCAACCTCAACCTCAACCTGCACCAACCCTCCTCAGAGAAGAACAATGGTGGCAGCAGCAGCAGCAGCAGCAGTAGCAGCAGCAGCTGCGGTAGCGGCAGCTTCGACTGGCACCAGAGCGCCATGGCCAAGACACTGCAGCAGGTGTCCCAGAGCCGCATGCTGCCCGAGCCCAGCCTGTTCAGCACAGTGCAGCTGTACCGGCAGAGCAGCAAGCTCTACGGCTCCATCTTCACTGGTGCCAGTAAGTTCCGCTGCAAGGACTGCAGCGCCGCCTATGACACGCTGGTGGAGCTGACCGTGCACATGAACGAGACCGGCCACTACCGCGATGACAACCACGAGCCGGACAACAACAACCCCAAGCGCTGGTCCAAGCCCCGCAAGCGCTCCCTGCTGGAGATGGAAGGGAAGGAGGATGCACAGAAGGTCTTGAAGTGCATGTACTGTGGCCACTCATTCGAGTCGCTCCAGGACCTGAGCGTGCACATGATCAAAACGAAACACTACCAAAAAGTGCCTCTGAAGGAGCCGGTCACGCCTGTCGCCGCCAAGATCATCCCCGCTGCCCGGAAGAAGGCTCCGCTGGAGCTGGAGCTCCCGAGCTCCCCGGATTCCACGGGCGGGACCCCCAAAGCCCCCATGTCAGACCCCAACGATGCACTGCAGAAGAATTCCAACCCCTACATCACGCCAAATAACCGGTACGGCCACCAGAACGGGGCCAGCTATGCATGGCACTTCGAGGCCCGCAAGTCGCAGATCCTGAAGTGCATGGAGTGCGGCAGCTCCCACGACACACTGCAGGAGCTCACGGCCCACATGATGGTCACCGGCCACTTTATCAAGGTCACCAACTCCGCCATGAAGAAGGGGAAGCCCATCATGGAGACGCCCGTCACGCCTACCGTCACCACGCTGCTGGACGAGAAGGTGCAGTCCGTGCCCCTGGCCGCCACCACCTTCGCGTCCCCGGCCAACACTCCCGCCAGCGTCTCCCCGAAGCTGAACGTGGAGGTCAAGAAGGAGGTGGACAAGGAGAAAGTGGCCGCCGAGGAGAAACCCAAGGAGAAGGAGAAGCCGTGTGAGGAGGAGAAGTACGACGTGTCATCCAAGTACCACTATCTGACCGAAAATGACTTAGAGGAGAGTCCCAAGGGCGGGCTGGACATCCTCAAATCCCTGGAGAACACCGTGACGTCCGCCATCAACAAGGCTCAGAACGGCACTCCCAGCTGGGGGGGCTACCCCAGCATCCACGCCGCCTACCAGCTGCCCAACATGATGAAGCTGTCCCTGGGCTCCTCCGCCAAGGGGACCCCTCTGAAGCCCATGTTCGGCAACAGCGAGATCATGTCTCCCACCAAAACCCAGACCCTGATCTCGCCACCCAGCAGCCAGACCTCCCCCATGCCCAAGACAAACTTCCACGCCATGGAGGAGCTGGTGAAAAAGGTCACCGAGAAGGTGGCCAAGGTGGAGGAGAAGATGAAGGAGCCGGAGGGCAAGCTGTCCCCGCCCAAGCGGGCCACCCCTTCCCCATGCAGCAGCGAGCTGAGCGAGCCCATCAAGATGGAAGCCTGCAGTGACGGGGGCTTCAAAAGCCAGGAGAACAGCCCCAGCCCCTCGAGGGAGGGCTGCAAAGAGGAAAGCCTGGCCGAGGAGCCTTCGGAGAACAGCAAGGAGCTGGGGAAGCCCCTGAGCAGCGGCCTGAGTGGCAGCACGGCCATCATCACGGACCACCCCCCAGAGCAGCCCTTCGTGAACCCCCTGAGCGCCCTGCAGTCCGTCATGAACATCCACCTGGGCAAGGCCGCCAAGCCCTCCCTGCCCGCGCTGGACCCCATGAGCATGCTCTTCAAGATGAGCAACAGCCTGGCTGAGAAGGCAGCCGTGGCCACCCCGCCGCCCCTGCAGGCCAAGAAGGCGGACCACCTGGACCGCTACTTCTACCACGTCAGCAATGACCAGCCCATAGACCTGACCAAAGGGAAGAGCGACAAAGGCTGCTCCTTGGGTCCAGGGCTCCTGTCCCCCACATCCACCTCCCCGGCGACTTGTTCCTCCACGGTGACCACGGCAAAGACGTCTGCCGTGGTGTCGTTCATGTCGAGCTCACCACTGCGCGAGAATGCCCTGTCGGACATATCGGATATGCTGAAGAACCTGACGGAGAACCACGCGTCCAAGTCCTCCACCCCTTCCAGCATCTCGGAGAAGTCCGACATCGACGGGGCCACCCTGGAGGAGGCGGAGGAGGCGACGCCCGCGCAAAAGAGGAAGGGCCGCCAGTCCAACTGGAACCCCCAGCACCTGCTCATCCTCCAGGCCCAGTTCGCGGCCAGCCTCCGGCAGACCTCGGAGGGCAAGTACATCATGTCGGACCTCAGCCCGCAGGAGCGCATGCACATCTCGAGGTTCACCGGACTCTCCATGACCACCATCAGCCACTGGCTGGCCAACGTGAAGTACCAGCTTCGAAGGACAGGGGGGACCAAGTTCCTCAAAAACCTGGACACCGGCCACCCCGTGTTCTTTTGTAACGACTGCGCCTCGCAGATCAGGACTCCTTCCACCTACATCAGCCACCTCGAGTCCCACCTGGGCTTCCGGCTACGGGACTTATCCAAATTGTCCACGGAACAGATTAATAATCAAATAGCACAAACCAAGTCGCCATCTGAAAAACTGGTGACGTCTTCCCCGGAGGAAGACCTGGGGACCTCCTATCAATGCAAACTTTGCAACCGGACCTTTGCGAGCAAGCACGCGGTTAAACTTCACCTCAGCAAAACACACGGGAAGTCGCCGGAAGACCACCTTCTGTACGTCTCCGAGCTGGAGAAGCAGTAGCGTTTGCTTTCCACGGCAGCGACTGTGGTTTGCTTTGAGGGCAACTTGACGGCACCTTCGGGCCCCTCTGTCTCGTTCTTGGCACATGTACTTAGGTTAACTGCAGAGCATCACTCTGGCCTGGACTGTTTTGTATAACTGTACAGTGTGTGATAGAGGTGCATACTCAGCTGTTCTTACTGGTAAACTATGAAGGTTAAGACGCAGTGGTAAGTGTTTGGAACTTTGTGTAAATGGGATTTAGTTGTGAGCATCTCCACGATGCTTCAAGCTGCATGCATTAACAGACAGTCTAATTAAGCATTTATAACGAAATCAGGCACACTTTTTTCCACGAGACTCCCGTGTGCTGGCATTTCACCCCCTTTCATCGTTAGCCCTCTGAGTACTTTGAAGCACTTTTGCATTAATTTGGTTAAAAAAATAAAACAAAATAATAATAATGTATGAAGCTCTGTTTTTTAAACTCCTTACCAGCTTAGTTATAATTACTAATATGAACCTCCATTTATGCAGGTCTGCAGGGGTATAACACGCCTTGAAATTTAAAAGAATATTATTTTCACATTGAAACATAGATGTATATATTGTATAGATTTCAGACTTATGGGAAAATGTGATTGTGGTAAATGACCTTTTTTCTTGCATTTACAGCAACAGTGTTTTATGCACCTGCTATGCTCTGGGCATAAGCCGTGCCTATGTATAGTGTATATTTCCTTTTCTTTTTCTTTTTTTTTTTTTAATTTCTATGGGTTTTGTTTTTTACATGCAAACATTGTAAATTATACAGAAGATACCACAGATAGCATTTATAAAGTATACAGAAACATTATCTCAAAGCAAAGTATGATCGTTTGTTTTGCTATACAGTACATCTATATTGATAGAGGTCCATGTTTAAATTATACATATTTATTAGCATCGTATTATCATCTGTTTCAAAGCCAGGAAATCCATCCCTGGCAGGCATCATAACTATTTTGCACATGATTTTTAAAGGTATTTATTAGAAATTAAAGAACTCAAAACAGACTCAGTGCTCAAAGGGTTAAGTCTATTTGAAAAGGAAAAAAAAAAAAAGAATAAAAAAAGAACTTGTACTGTATTTCCTAAACATTGATAAAGCCTTTAAAATGTTTGTACTGTAATACTTTGCTTAAAAGTCATGAGGCATTCTGTGATACAACCTCTTTCACTTATTTATAAGCCCTCTCGGTTGCTGTTTTATATTGTGGGATGTCTTTTTATTTCAATCGGTAACTTTCTGTTTTGTTCTCCCTAATTATTCTCCCAAGATCCCACACTGCAGTTTTTATCTTAAGGCTTATGAAAGGTAACCCGTGGTTACCGGCTCTCCAAGTAATTCTGTTCTTCTCCATTTTTGGCAGTTAATTTGCAGAAGTAACTGACAGCTGACACCGTATGAAAACCTATGTATAAAATATTGGCATGTAAACAACACAGACACCAGACACACTGTGTGCCCTGTTCTGTTCCCGACAAGGAAGCACCATTATGTGACTCTTCATATAACCCTTTTTTCTACGGCAGCATTAAAATTGTCTTTTTGCTATAATTTTGTGTTGCGTTCACAATTATGTCTGAAATGTGCTACTACTAACGAGCACATTAAAATTAAATTGTATGCGATCTGTTTATGACTGAGCTGGTTGCTGTGCCTGCCAGGTGCTGGCAGTTGGCGGCTGCACGTAAATCAGGGAGGTTTTAGTGAACTTTGGTGTTTGGAGGGCAGGGTGCACTTGCTCGCGGGCGGCTGGAGTAGAATCTTCCCCCAAGAATAAAAATTCGAAGGAGGGGAGACATGCGAGTGAGGTTAGGTTTCCCCTGGAGAGGTGATGTCCTACAGTGTTGGGTGTCACAGCTTCTGGTCATGCCAGGTGACCCTCGTGGGCTGGGGGTTTGGCCTTCCTTCAGGATGCAGAGAATTCAGGACCTCTAAACGTCCAAGAGGCTGGTGCAGAAGAAGGATCTTTGGAAAAAAGGTTTTGTGCGTGGCGGTGGATTTCTGCAGACTTAGGGTTTTCAAATAGCGGAAAGCAGAGCTGAGCTGGGCGTTCTGACTTTGGGGTCCCTGGCTCGCCTTCCTGTGCTCAAGCAACCAGAGATAACAAGGCTGGGGCGGGGGGGTGCCAGAGGAGACAGAACCGGTCTGCGGGAGGAGGGGGAGAAAGCATTTATATGATAATCACAAGCTTTTATTGGCCCCGGCAAATCATGCCAACAAAGCGCTGGGAACATCATGTAAAATTGTAAAATACCTTTATTGCTCTACTCAAACTATTCTTGCAGTTCTGTGGAATCGGAGCTTCTAACCTAGAATTACACAAATGAGAGATGTGGTACATCCATGTAATGCATAAAACACCTCAACTCGAAGGAGAAAAAATACTTTTATTAAAAATTTAAATTAATCCCTTTCAGAGATGTTCGGCAACACGCCTACAGCTTTCTCGCTCTTCTCCGCCCCTTTTTGTCAAAACCAGTCCAAACGCTCCCTCTACTCTGTTCTCTCCTGGCCGTCTCTCTGTCACGGTTTTTTTGAGAGAATCCCACTACAGTTGGACGTGGGCTTTTGACAGGTGGTGCTGCTGTGACGAGGGCCCACATGTGGCTCTCCCCTTGGGGTGCAGGGCCTGTGCCACTACCCCCCTCCAACGTGCCTGGTCCCTCTCACGCTCTCTCAATGGTTCTCCACCTTGCTGGCCTCAACCTGCACAGAGCTGAGGGACACAGCTGTTTCCCTGTGGGACCAGCTCCCTCCTGGAACCTGGTTGAGGGGACAGGGACACCCTTCCTCGCGTACCTCTTGCATCTTCCCATCCTGATTCCCACTCTTGAATTCTTGACAGGTTAAATATAGCATGGGTGTAGTAGAATCCAGAGTCCTGACGACACATCCGTCATCCCCAGGGCCTGTGTGGCTTGAAGGGAAGGGGGTTGGCACACGTGATGGTGGAGACCCCCTCTTGATGGTTGGGGAGGGGCCCCCACCGCCCCAACCCCCACCCATCTCCTTATCTCCTCCTCTGGAGCATCTTCTGCTCCAGTTGGGGGGACGATTGAGGATGGATACCCGAGCAGGGTGTGGCGCTCATTTGGCACCTTGGACTGTGAGCCGGGAGAGGATTGCTCACGTCCATGGGGCCCAGCAATTCATTTTGCCTCCACAGAAGCACAGTAACCAGACCCCTGGCTGAAGGCGCTAGCCTTGGGCGCAAACCTTACTTGGTAGCGTCGCAGCCCTGATAGGGGGTAGCCAGGGTCAGGGCTGGTGGGGCTCCCACCCTAGGTGGAAATATGGGGCCACTTTCTCCCAAAGTCGAGTGGCGAATGACTGGACCCCTCCTGGGAAGATCCTTCCACATGCAGCCCAGCCTGGCCCTACTGTCCCTGAGTCCACAGAGCAACACCTGAAGTCCAGCTCCCAGTCTGCTGTGGCCGGGCGCACATTCCCTGGTCAATGCTAACAGAAGGTAAGTGGAGGAAGACTTGGTGGTGTCCAAGCCAGGTCCTCAAGCAGGTCCAGAGTGGAGGGGGACGGTGCTGGTGGAGGGGGCTGTTAATCACAGGTGTGCGGGTGACCCCGACCTCACCCCACCCCCACCCCACCTTGCTGCAGTCCTACTATATATCTTCTAGCCATCGCATTTACGCAGTATCTTAAAATAACATTTGTGATAAATGTGCAATTTAACTAATTTATGGTGCGATGATGTGCTCAGGGCTACATGCAAGATGAAAATCTTAAATGGAGCTTGAACAGCTCAATTCACAACAAGAAATCAATATGCCATGTGCTAGCTACTCGCCGCAGTCAACATGCAGCAAGAATATCAGGGCTGTATCTTTAAGTTTTCGGCAGCTAGAATTCTATAATTAAATGGAATCTTACATGGAAGTTAGAGAGGGTTGGTTACGATGCGGACTTAGTCTTCCTGGCATCTTCATTCTATTTTCAATCTGCAAAAGGGAAAAAATATATATGTATATGTATGTGTGTGTGTGTGTACATATATATATATATATGTGTGTGTGTGTGTGTATGTATGTATATATATATATGTATATATATTGGTAACCACCAAATAGCACTTCTCCCCAGGTGCCCCTGAGTCAGATGGAGGCTGGGGGTCCTGGGACTTCCACCCAGCAGAGTTCAGAGCCACTGCCTCTGCGACCTTGGCCGGAATTCTCCCAGATTCACACCACAGCAGCCAGACAGACTTCACTACTCCAGCCTCTGACCATCTACAGCCCTACAGGGTGGTGATCGGGGATGTAAAGAGTAAGCTGGCCTTGTAAACTGTCCAGCTCCATCTTGAGGGCAGAATTCTGCAGACAGAGGATAAGCACCATTCAGAGGATGGGAGCTGGTAGGAGATGAGGCTGCACTGAGCAAACCCAGTGGCAAAACTGTTGTCTCCAGGAATTTCCAAGTCATCAGATAGAAAAATTTTAAAGAAAGTGGTTTTCTTTCTTTGCAATTCATCTGCACAGTTCTTTAGAAATTGGAGAATGGCAATGGTGTATTATTTCCCAAAATGTATGTTGTATTACAGGGAGCAATTATAAAAATGAAAACAGGCAAACCCCAACGCTACTGTTTCATAATAAATACTTTAACTTTAAAATAATAGCTATTATCTTCTTAGCGAATGGAGAAATTACCATTTTTCCTCCTCTCAGATACTTATTCTTTCCGTAATAGAAACGCGATCCTTCTTTCTCCCTAGGGATTTATTAGTAAGCACGTGTAATCTTTGTCAAAGGAAACCTGAAAACGCATTTCCCTTCGGGCCTCCTGCCAATCACTGCCTTTCAGCCTCCAGTTGACCTCAGAAAACACTGACAAGGTGCTCGGGCTTCCACGCCGCTCCCGAGTGCCTTGGCTTTTGCAGAATCCACGCTCCTTGGCTCATTCGTTTAGGGAAGGCTTTGGCTCTGTCTCTTGGCATAAAGCTCCGGGGGAAAAAAGCTCTCTGTCAGAGCCCTACCTTCCTGAGCAGTGTGGCGGCCCAGCACTGGATTTCCAGTGTCAGTGCCGAGTGCCCATCAAGCCCAGGGTTTTGTTTGCAGGAGCCTGCGATTCCCCCATACTCCGTCAAGTTTCCACCAGCCAGAGGGAGAAGCTGTTTGGCTCACAGAGAACCATTTTTCTATCCCTAAGGATTTGATGCCTGCAGCTGTACCACTGTGGCATCTGATCCCATCAGTCTCAGAAGCTAAGCAGAGTCGGGCCTGGTTAGTCCTTGGGGGGAGACCACCTGGGAACACCAGGTGCTGTAGGCATGGGAGAAGGACCCGGCAACCCACTCGCAAAAATCAATCAGCCATTGAAAACCCTATGAGTAGCAGAGAAGCACAGAGATGCCTGCAGCTGTAGCCCTGTCGCATCTGATCCTGTCAGATCTCAGAAGCTAAGCAGGGTTGGGCCTGGTTAGTACTTGGATGGGAGACCACCTGGGAACACCAGGTGCTATAGGCTTGGGGACCTGGCAACCCACTCCCAAAAATCAATCCATCATTGAAAACCCTATGAACAGCAGAGAAACACTGACAATAGTGTTTCCCCTGTTGTATGTAGGGTCACTATGAGTCAGATACTGACTCGACTACACCTAACAACGACAACAACAAGGATTTGATGGGAGCCACCCCTGGCCCCCAGAGGGATTTGAAGGCAAGCAAGCAAACCCCGCCAGGGTGGGCTTTTTGGTTCTGAAGGCATCTGTCCCAGAGCGCCGTAGGATTGGAGACCACATTTCCTACCAGACCAAGCCAGTGGATGGGCCAAATGGCTGGTTAGCTGTGTGACAGTCCATAATGGCCCAGACAGTCCCAGGCAGCCAAAGGGTAACTCAGTCCAGTTACCGCTCTGGACACCAAGAGCCACTTCAATTAAAGCTACTGGCCTCTGGAGCCCCTGCATTTGGGTGTCAGCCCCCACCTCTGGTCTAAGAAGCCAGGTGTTTTCAAAATTAAATTCTAATGATAGAAGATCCGGGGAATTGCATCTCTACCACCTTTGTATAATGTCACGGACTAAGATATTCTTAATAAATCATTCCTGATGATAATGATGATAAGCAAGGTGACCTCTTTCCAGAGATTAACATCCACAATTAGCTAACTCAGGAGTTAGGATCCTCTGTTATTTACCACGTAAGCTTCACCATCCTGGATAACAGGCATGGGCCACGTATGTAGCCATTCAAATGTAAATGAAATAAAATTAAAAGTTCAGCTCTAAAGTCCTACTGGCCACATTTCAGGTGCTGGGTAGCCACGATATCTCCGATCAAAGCCAAGGACACACGTAATTAACCTTGAGCATAAAATCATAAACAGAAGTGCAGGCATCAGTGTGTGATGTTGCTGACCGCTCCCCCTGCTGTGGATATTTGCTCGCCCACCAACTCCAAAGCCTAAAGATCTGATGGATGTGGCTGTGAACTTGCTCTGCCCTGAGCCAGTGATGAATCAGGCAGGCTCTGGGCTGATCTCTTTGCACACGGGTTGGAGACTCAGCGTTGGCTTTGTGGCTAGGGTGGCTCTCAGCCTCCAAATGTGGGTCCCAGGAGCCTCAGCAAACACCGCTGCAGCCTCCCAGGCCCCTCCTCAGTAGGCCTAGGCAGCTGCAAGATGGCTATCCTACTCTGTTTAAAAAAATTAAAACTTATAAAGGGGGCTTTTTAAATTTGGGGGGTTAGGTTTGAAAAATTATTGTGCTTCAACATTTCACTCCCATCTTTTTTCCCCTACAGCAGGATTCCGGGGACACGTTTATGACCATCATAATTGTGAGTTAGGGATCTCGCAGGCCAAGTGAAGTGAAATTACGAGAAACTGAAATCTGTTTTAATTGGAGCATTTATGGAAAAAAAAAGAAGTCCCGGTGGCTGCTTTTTCATTTCTGGGAGTCTTCCATTCACATCCATGCCTGTGTCCAGAAGCCCAGGCTGGGTAAGCTGAGGCCAAGAGAAAGCCTTGAGGAAGGGATGGAGAAAGAGAAGGCTGTGTCGGGAAGCAGTCATTTTCTCAGACTTTAAAAAAAAAAAAAAATGGAGGTCCCGTCTCGGGGTTCCGCCTCAGTGACCGCGAAGCCCGGCCGGCAGAAGCTGAAGGACCTGGCTCCTGCAAGCCTCATCTGAGCTTGTCATTGCCCTAATGAATATCATTTAAATTGCTTTGTATATTGGTGGAGTTTGGATGTCGATTTAATTTGTGCATGTGTTGGAGCTCTTCTGCTTGGCTAGGCTAACTGAGAAGCAGCCGCCTAATGAAAACTGAGTTGGTGACAGTGTGACGTGCCCCAGCCCAGTCGGATGTGTTGGAAGGGCTGCCTGACAGTCCTCGAAAGGAAGTCCACGTGGCTGGGGAAGGGGACAGGAGGCTTCTCTGCAGTGCCCAGACCTGTGGGGTGGTGTGGGTGGCCTGGTAAGGCTCGGGCAGCTAGCAGGGGTCCAGCCGGCTCTCTGCCCAGCTTGGCCCACCCTCTGCCTGGTGCCTGGGCCTGGCGAACGGGGCCTCAAGAAGGCTGCCCTCTGCTCCCAGTGGTTAAGTGGCATGTGGATGGGATCCCTGAGGGGGGTGACCATAGAAGGGAGGCTCAGCGCCCACCTCTCCAGCAGAAGTGTGGTCCACGGTCCCAGCCAAGACCACAAGAGGAAGACTTCATGGTTTGGACAGGCAAGGAATCGAGGCCCTTCTCCCACAGGGTTTCCCACCCTGATTTGGACAGGCAAGGAATCGAGGCCCTTCTCCCACAGGGTTTCCTACCCTGCCAGTCCTGCCCCAGTATCCTGAGCTGCAGCCACCAGCTTGACCCTGGGCTCTCTTTCTTAGTCCCTCAACAGGTTGGTTCAAGTGCCTTCCAGTCATCCCAGGAGGGAGCCAGGCTGAGTCCAGTGGAGTCCACCGGTGGATCAGGGCCAGGGAGGACCAGCGGCTGGGCCAGGGTGCACTGTGTCCAACAAAAAGGTCGGCTGGGCCTCCGTTTGCAGCAGCATTGGAGACTCTGAGGCCAAATAAACCCAGGGATCTGCTCACCCCACACTCCAATGTCTGACCTCCAAAAGGGCCTTGCTTTTGGAGAAAGTTTGACTTTTGGCCTCTAGGTTTCTATGGAAGGGGAGGACGCAGCAATCCACTCCCGAAGCAATCCCCCCCAAAACAATCAGCCATTGAAAACTCTATGAGGGTCGCTAGGAGTCAGAGTGGACCCAATAGCCCCTAACAACCACAACAGGTTTCTGTGTGGCTGGGATTTAGCCCAGTTGGTAGAGCACTGCTCTGCAGTCTCTGAGGACCCCAGTTTGATCCCCAGCACCACAAAAATGGGAGAAAGATGTGGCAATCCACTCCCGAAACAATCCCCAAACAATCAGCCATTGAAAACCCTGTGAGGGTCTCTGGGAGTTGGATTCGACACAATGGCACCTAACAACTAACAACAGGTTTCTATGAGAGACTAGGTCTTTGGTTTCATGGGGCTCCGGCTTCATGCTGGGCTCCCTGGCACTGCAGATTCTCTTAGGGGAAGGGCACTGGGGGTGGACCTAGGTCTGACAGGTAAGGTTGGGTGAGGCCAATAGGGGAGAAAGAACAGCAAAGGACCTGCCCACTGCCCACATTTTTGCTGCACTTCTTTTTTTAATTTTTTTTTTCCTCATTTTGGTACTTAGGGGTTGTTCAAGGCTTCACACATGCTTTGCAAGTGCTCTACCACTGGGCTGCACCCCCAGCCCATTTTTAAATTCTATTTTGAGACACGTCCTCGCTGAGTTACGCAGGCTATCTCTCGCCTTGAACTTGTGATCTTCCTGCCTCAGCCTCCCCAGTCGCTGGGATGACAGGTGTGCGCCCTGCTGCATTTCTTGAGGTCTGACCATTGCATGCACTGACCCTGGCTTCACAGCATCCTCTCCTCTCCTCACACCAACCTTCTAAGATACTGTTAGGA
The DNA here is from genome assembly GCA_007922755.1 of Pedetes capensis. Taxonomy (NCBI): domain Eukaryota; kingdom Metazoa; phylum Chordata; class Mammalia; order Rodentia; family Pedetidae; genus Pedetes; species Pedetes capensis. The sequence continues at coordinate 52,402 of VMDO01010169.1, read as the reverse complement.
GCCACACGGTCAAGGTCAGCCTATTACTCAGAAAAGACTATCACAAAAGAATGCACTCCGGGACCTGGACTGCTCCGTCTGCTCTCTGAATCCCATCCACCTTCTCCCCTGCACGACTCTGCTCCAAAACAAAAACAAAACAAAACAAACTCCAGAGGCTGGCAGAGAAGTGGGCACATTCTTCTGGGAGAACATGGGGTATCCATCAGAAAGCCTCCATCTATCAGCCAAGACCCAGGGGGTGGGAGAGGATGGGGTGGAAGCAGGAGAAGAAAATTCTAGAAAGGAAATGGCACCCTGGATGTGATGGAGGTTCTGGGAGCAAAGGGAAGGAAGGAGGTGTGCAGAAGGGAGGGCCCCAGACTCCCAGAGACGTGGGAGCCTTCAGCTTGGCCGGGGCCTTTCCATCATGGTCTGTGCCCCTGGAATGGAGGCCCATGGTCTCGTCCTGAGACAGATTGAGAGATCTGAAGAGCTTTTGTTTGTTGGAGACACGGAGGCACTGGCAGGTTTCCTCGGACCCTGCTTACCTCCTAGGATGAGGTGGGGTCTCATTTTATCTGTGGGGCTAAGAGTAGCCCCACCCTGTGCCAGCACCCAGAGTAAGAAAGAAAAGGCCTAAGAGCATCGTGGCCTTGAATGACTGGACTCCAGGTGGGGAGGGGAGACGCTATATGGGGAGCAATGCTGTGGTGGTGGTGGTTAGATGCCATGGAGTCAGGTCTGACTCACAGCGACCCTATGTACAACAGAAAGAAATGCTTTCTGATACTGTGCCCTGCTTGGCTCTATGTCACTGCTTCTCTGCTATGCATAGGGTTTTCAATGGCTTATTGTTTTCGGAGTGAGCTGCCACGTCCTTCTCCCATTTTTACAGTGCTGGGGATCAAACTCAGGGCCTCAGGGAACGCAGAGCAGTGTTCTACCAGCTTCCTCTGTTTTGGCTCAGCAGCCTAGAGGAGAAAGAGCTCCCATTCATAGGTGAGAGCAGGATCCATGGCGAGGGTTCTCACTGGACAGGACTGGATCTGGTCCCCATTCCTGTGCCAAACAGAGAGACTCTGATCACAGGCTCAGCCCCATCTGCTTCCAGATGCGAAGTAGTAGCCCTCCTCCCTCCAGCGTCAGGTTCGGGCTTCAGGCTTAGGGGTCCAGCTCGGGACACAGAGGACCGGGTTTCCTCTGAGCATCTACAGTAATGTATGGCTTTGGTTTGCTAGTGGGGGTGATGAACCCCAGCATGAAGTCCTTAATTCCTTGGGGGCTGGTACCCTGATTAAAAGACCTCAATGTTCTGGGGGTCAGCAGGGAGAATCCTAATTGGACCATGAGATGCCACAGGCCCTGAGAACTGATCTCCTGATGGGTCAAGTGCTGTCCTCTCCTCCATGGATCAGAAGTGTGCTAGGGTGGATGGTACTGACCTTGGGAACTCCTGGCACTACGTCTTTTTAAGGTGTAGCTGGGGGGCAGCATCGGAGGCACAGAGTGGCCTTCTCTGCCTTGAGCCTGCTCATCCTTTTAATCATCACTTTATAGGTTCTGATATGGCCAAAGAGTAGCATTGACTAGAATGAGGAGCCTCCATCTGTTGGCTCCATCTCCTTGGCATCTGAACTGAACAGAGAATATCTAGCTGGTAGAGGTTGCAAAATATGACCCATGGACTGAGTGTGACCTGCAGATTCATTCAGTCAAAAAACAAAACAAAACAAAACAAACAATCAAAAACCAGAAAAGAACCTTTAATTCATTGCCAGATTTTGAAAAGTGGGAACTCTCATGCCACAGTCACGTTTCTGGCATCTGGAGATGCCACACTCCTAGGAGATAGCTGGTAGCCAGTGTGGCACAACAGCTGCCAGTTTTAGATTGGGCATCAGTTCTCTGGCAGGCCTCTGTCCTTCCTGCTCACTGTTGGTTCTATAGGCTGGGATCTTCCAAAGATGGATACATGAGATGCAGAGTTAAGAGCAGATGGTCCATGTGGCAGGTGATCCTCAAAGCACACTTAGGAGGGGCAAGTGTGACTGGTATATTAGCTTGCTGCAGCTATAGCAGGGAAACCAACCAAAGCAAACTTATGGATGGAAATATTTACTGGGAGCTCACAGTTAGAGGATCAGTCCATAATGGCGGCAGGGGAGGGGGGCATGTGGCAGGGCCCGTGGCAGCTGGCCTTACAGCTCTGTGATCAGGAAGCAGACAGTGAATGGAGCTGTGGGTCTGGGCAGACACACCCAAAGGTCTACCCTCAGGGCCTCATTTCTACCGAGCTAGATCCCACCTCCCAAGTTCCATAAGCTCCCTGGATTGGGGACCACGCGCTCAAACACATAACCTTGAGGGGCCACATAAGTCTAAAACATAACAACAGGAGGGGAAAAGAAGCCACTTGCTGATGCTTTAAGAGGCAAGGTACAGGAGAATGCTGAGTTTGAGGCCAGCCTGGGATGTGTAAGTAAGGCCCTGTCTCAGAAACAAAATGAACAACACAAAAAAGAAATCATCTGCCTACCATGGGCACCTGGCTTTCCATCCATGGAAACCTCTGCACAGTTACGTAGAGAAATTTCTGAGTGATCCCACTGAAGGGTGAGACAGATGAGAATCCACCCATTCTTGCTCTAGCTGAGAGGGGTCTCCCCTATGTATGAATGGGGAAAAAATGCTCCCACCACCACAGGCTTACATGGGAAGCCAGTGGCCCATGTGGCAATGATGAAGGCAAAGGAATAGGAAATGTAGGCCACACATTAGGACTAGGAAATGTAGGCCCCCTCCCTCATTCAGGCACCCAGGACTCCCATAGGCATCTGTTCAAGCTGTGCTGTTTGACCCAGTGGGAGAGGTCCCAAGAAGGAGTGACCAGCCCAGAGTAACAGCCCATGTTGGTGGCAGAGCTGAGCCTGGAGCTCTGGCCTCCCCCTCCTTGCCCACTGCTTCTACTTTCCCTGCACTACTTCCTCCAGGGAGTTGAGCCCCTGATCTCTCACTCATCCATTTTATTTTATTTAGTTATTTAATTATTTACTTATTTATGTGTTTATTACCCATCTAGTTCCAGAGATAACTTAGGGCTTCTATATAGCTCATTAATTGCCTCATTGCTGGCTAGAAACAGGGAGACTGGGTGGGAGGGTGGGAATACAATGAGGGGGAAGCCATAGGAACTATGAGACACGGGAACCTTGCAGCTGGCTGTGGCGCCCCATTTCCTTCCCTCTCTTGGCCCTGCAAAATGGCATCTTGCAGGAAGTGGCTCCACACAGGAAGTCCCTCCCACAGGAAGTCCCACACTTGGCACAGGGCACATTTTACCCAGAGAAGGCTCTTTCCGTTGTGCTTTTCTTGGTTCTTCATGCTTGCTGGGGGTATCGTGGTGGGCAGCGTGTGATTGGGTTCTGAATGCCAAGAAGGGAAGGAGTTCTCTCACCTTTCCCGTGACTGTGTAGCTCTTCAGATCTCCTGCGCATGTGCCCACACTCCGTGTCCCCCGCCATGTCTTTGTGTGAGCACAGACGTGCCCTTCCTCCACAACAGTGATTCATCACTAAGTTAGTAGCGGAATCCACATAGATTATAAGATCAAGGTGGGTACAAGTGCTCAGAGAATGTGGAGGTGAGTTTCCAGTCCCTGTGCCCCCTCAGCTGACGGATGGGGGACCCCAGTCTGGGTCTGTAGTCCTGCGTCCCGAATCCTTCCTCTTCAGATGCAGGGAGGGAGACGCCTCACACCACCCTTCCCATCACCCACTCTCGCTGCCCATCTCTGCTCGCCCGAGATATCCATGCCAGTCCTGCAATCAATTAGCCCCGAGGAAGGGACAAAGGGGGTTACAGGAAATTAATTTCATTTGGATTTTCCTTCTTGAGGCCCTGCCTGGCAGCCAGCTCTCCCAACACCCACATGCCCGCAGCCCAACTGCTCTGTCCATCAGCTCTTCTCCGAGTTAACTATTCATTTTATGTATTTTAATTTGGGCAGAACATTTATTTGGCTTAAATTTCCTTTCAGGGGTTGGAATGTGCCTTCCACACACAGGCAGAGATGATCTGCTTGAATTTCGTCAGAAGGAGTTTAGTTTACAAAGATAGTAACTGAGCTATTAAAACCAACAACCCCTTTTAAAGCAAACAGACCATTAAAATATAGGAACAGTTTATGGCATAAATAAAATTGAGGATATAGATTATTTAAAGATAAGACTTTCAAGAAACAAGGATAAAAAACATTTAAATAATTTCTCCATGATGTTTTTTTTTTAACAAAGTGAACTTCAGAATGTGAATGCTAATTTTAAGAAAAATCACAGAAAGACATTAAAAACCTATCTTCCTAGGAAAGACATACCAAAAAAAAAAAAAAAGGCTCCACTTCAGTTCTTGATCTGTATATGATTTCAAAGGGGTGAAGTGGGGGGGGGGTGTAGAAACTGTTTGAATTCATAAACGGCAGGATTTACCCAGCTCATAAAGCCACAGTGTGGCAAAAGAAGCAAGACGTTCACTTCTAGATCATTCTCCGGGGCTGACTGACAGATACAATAATTTCGTCCATTAGTCCGATCCATTGTGTTCCTTCGGCACAGAAGTACTGTGCCACGGAGGTAGATTTCCACTGCTATGCATATTTTAAGGGTTATTTGGCAACACAAGTGGAGCTAAAAGTAGCCTCTTAATCTAATTAATTGACATTTCTGAATCTTGCTTTCACAACAACACATGGTTTCATGTTCTGGGTTTTAGCACTTGTCAAGCTTTTTCGGAGAATGTTTTGGTCAGAATGACAAGATAATTTGTGGCTGAGGCTCCAAGCTAGAGAAGTGTTTAAGGCTATAATGATTTATTATCATCACAGAATAACAAAATTTACAAAGTGTTTCATCAGAATTTTTGAAATAAGTTTGCCACCAGAGAAGCTTCAGGCTGGGGGTGGGCTGGGTGGGGAGACAGGGAGGGCTGCGTCTTCATATACAAACCCAGCCCTGACTGATGGGCTCGGATTTCTCTATTAAATTTATCTGCGTGCGTTCCCGGGGAGAGAAACCCCAGAACACTTCGGGAGGACCAGGGGTGATAGAGCGGGGAACAAAAACTCAGACCTCGCCCCCAGTCTGTGTGAGCAGGAAATCCGAGTCCCCAGCCCTGCACGGAACGTATATGTGGCTGCAGTCAGGGATGAATTTCTACATTTTGGCAACGGTCAGAGTGAAAGTAGTCACACTATCTATAGAAACTTCGAGATGGAGAACACTTGGAGTGAACTACTGAAAATGCAAGAAACACATTTCTGAAGAGATGAAATAATATCGCTGAGTGACAGAAAATTAACATGCTGACATTTGCAGACTTTCAGAGCACTACCATAAAAAGAAGTAATACAACATGACTAATTTGGACTTCTTCTGAATGCCTTCCCTGGGAGAGACAGCCCTGGCCCTCCCAGGCCACCCTCACCGATTCGCCTCTCCAGGCTTCCTTCTCCCCACCAGGAGATGCCTGGGACATGAACATTCCCTGCAGCTCAGGCCTGGGCCCTCGGAGTCAAGAACTGGGTCTTGACTTCTGACTCCCCAGGACGATGCTCAGGACATCGCAGGGATGTCAGGTGGTGGGTGGAGGGCACGGAGTCCAACCGCTGTGCGCCAGCCTGCAGGGCAAGGCTGGCTAAAACCACCAGACCTTCTGCCTGTAGGAATGCCTGGCTGTCCGGAGCAGACCCTGAACCAACAGGGAGACTGAGGCAGAGAGAGGATTTCACTTCCCAGGTTGCCTCACTTTCTGCTGGGCCCAAAGGTAGGTCTGAAAAGTCTCCAACGAAGAGGACGTGGCTTTTCCACCCTGCCCACCTCCACAGTGAGCTCTCTTCATCTCCTAATCAGAGCAGGCCCTGTGGTTGGCTCCGAGAAACTACACGGAGAACTTTGGCCAAACTGATTATAAAACAAACAAAAAATGTGTGTGGTGAGCTGACTCCCTAGAGCGTCTGTACTCCAGTTCACTGCCTCCATGATAAGAGCTAACGCAGGCCACGTCCTGTCCCAGACCCCAGGCTTCAGTGACGAGGCTGTCCCCTAACCAGACCTGGAAGCTCTTTGGTCCTAAGAGTTGGGCTTCCTGGATGAGCACCCCAGGTCTCCCATCAGAATAAACAAGAACATCTGTGTTCACTGAGCCTCTCATTGTGCCTGGTACACAGGAGGTGCCCTCTCCCTTCCACTGGGCATCTTAGTTCTCCTGCAGAAAGCCTGCGTGGAAATGAATCCATGTGTTTTGCAGGACCACGTATCTGCCAGACTCCCTCAACTAATGTAAGGGGAGGTGGCCCTGAGGCTCCATGGCCCTAGGTCCCAGATCCTGAATGCACGCCTACACATGAAAGAGGAAAGGTCAGCTACTGGGCAAACCTTTATGGAGTGCCATTGGGCAGTGTGCCCAGGCCAAGAGGTGACCAGACATGGACAAGTTAGTGAGTGGGACAGGGACCACAAGAGCAAAAGGGAAGCCTCAGCTAGGGAGGGGAGCATGAGTTGCTGCCTGGGTCCAGAATTAACCAAAGGCACAGCAGCAAAGGGTCCCCAGGCCCTGAGCGCCGTGTGTGAGAGGATTCAGAGACAGGAGCTATGGCTGCAGGAGGCACATGTCTGTCCTCCGAGCAACTCATCTGGGAGATCAGCATAGACCAGGGCAGGAGGCTGTGCCAAAAATTCACGCCTTAGAAGCTGTTTTTATTGTTGTTGTTGTTGTTGTTACTATTATTATTATTGTTGTTATTATTATTATTAACACAAGACTTCTTTATATAGCCCAGGCTGGCCTAGAACACGAGAGCCTCCTGTCTCAGCCTCCTGAGTGCTGGGATTATAGGCATGTGCCACCATGTCTGGAATTAGAAGCTGCTCTGTGATTAAAAATGAAGCCAGAGGAGTTCCTGTTCCCTACACGACCTGACCCATATGTGACCCGCCAGGGGTAGTTTGGTCCACGTGGAACCCAGGATTTTTGTCTTCCCTCTCACATTTTTCTGTTCTTTTCTTTTTTCTTTTCTTTTCTTTCTTTTCTCTTTTCTTTTCATTTTCTTCTTGTCTTTTGTGGTACTGAGGGGCTGAACCCAGGGTCCCAGGCATACATTTTGCAAGTGCTCTGCCACTAAGCTGCAACCCCAGCCCCTTTTATAAAATTTTTATCTTGAGACGGTCTCACTAAGTTACGCAGGCTGCCTCTGGCCTTGAACCCGCAATCCTCCTGCCTCCACCTCCTGAGTTGCTGGGATTACAAGCGCGAGGCGCTGGGCCCAGCTCCCTTCAGCGTTTTTCCAAAGACCCAAGGCAGAACATTTGACCCAGCCTCAGAGATATGAGGGCGTGCAGACCACACAAAGGAGCCACTGTTCCCTCCTTCCACCCAGGCTCTGCTCTGCCCTGGTGCAAGCGCAGTCCTCCGAGTCTCCACCCAGCTTCTTGGCTGAGGAGCTCAGCATCAAGGGTTTCTACAGAACACCATCTACTGGCTCTCCTTCTTGCTCTGAGTGAAGATCAATGAGCTCAGACAGTAGGATGAGGTGATCCCTAGGGGATGCCCTCGGGGCTGGACCAAGGGATCACAGAGCCAGCTCCTGTGCCTGGCAGGGCCTGGCATGACCATGTCCTAGACGCGCTTTGTCAGCCTGCCGGGGCAGTGTGAGGATTTGCGAGCCTCGGGCCGTGTCACGGGCAGACGGGTAACGAGGTAACATAAGTTGAGAGTAACCTTTCCGCAGAACAGTTTGAGTTAAAATAAAGGGATTGAAAAAGAGTACAATGACCAAAAAAATCTATAAAAATGCAATTGCGCTAATATAATTTTATCACTTATTTAAAAATTTAGTCGACCCAAAAGACTACCAACTGTGAAATTAAGGAACAGCTCCTCTACTTTTATGGAAATCACTCTTCCTCACTTGTCTAATAGCCTGATTTTGTCAGATCATTTATTTCCATGGTTTTAAAATGAGCTTGACAGACAGAATTTTATAACACCACTTTACTGCAAATAAGAACATCATTTTCGCTTATTAAAACTGAAGCTTAGAGAAAGCATTAAAATTAACAGTTCACTCTGCTTTAACCTTTGGAACACTGCTGTGACTTCACGCTGCACACTATGTGTAAGGAAGGCTGTGTCGCGGGGTTGAGATGGAGGAGGGGGCCGGGGTAGGGGGACCGATCTCGCCGAGACTCCTGGAGGATGCCCACCCAGCTAGAAAGGGCCATGAGGAGCCAGAGCAATGTCCCCTCTGGGCCAAGGAGCACCACCCCCAGAAAGCCGGCCCTAGGACCCAGGGGAAGCCATCGATGGTCCTCCTCCTAAGCTGTGGCCAGTGACCTGAATTTCGCCCCTGGAGACCAAATGGACCAAGCCCTGGGCTCTGAGAAGCTCATCCATTGGGCCTGGCTTCCTTCCACAGGTATTTGTCATGCGTGCGCTTCAAGGTGTAGGTGCTATTTTAGGCACTGGGGACAAAACAGTGAACGAGACAAAGTCCCTGTCCTCTGGGGGGCTTAGCTGGTCATTTGGGGAGAGACTTCACAACCCCAAAAGCAGATTGACATGCCGTCTCGCGCCTGGCCGTGTGAGCCAGGCCGGAGCGTGCGGAAGCAGGCCAGGGAGAGTGATTTCTCAGGCTGGGCCACCTTGAGCCACGGTTCTCAAGGCGACCCATCCCAGACGTCGTGAGCCGGACAGTCCTGTGTCCTTTTCTGTGTTCCGTGGGTGAGGCCTGGGTCAGGGACTTCATCACGGCTGTGGGAATCGCATCTCTGTGCCTGAGAGCTTCCTCCCCCGCCCTAGGGGGCCGCTCTGCCCCAAGGGAAGCCTGGAGCACCAGGGGGAGACCCCCAGAAACCCCCAATCACAGACTGCAGGAATGGGCAACCTTTAGCCTTTCCTCTGGGGTCAGGTCCACCCTCGGTGAGTGTTTCCCAGAATCCTCCCCTGGGATTAAGCCCCAGACACCCACTTTATTGATTGTACTACTTACAAACCCGCAACTGTCTTCCCTTCCCCATGCCCCAGCTCTCTCCCCCGCACCCCTCAAATCGGTGACCTGCCTTTCAATGCCTGCCTCTCAGTGTGGGAAAATCTAGCTGTAGGCAAAGTCCCTGTCAGACAGCGGGGACCAATGACATCCTGGGGACAGCACCTTGCAGGCACCAACTAACGCGGGCCCAGCTCTTCCCACTGCTCTTTTTGGGGGACCGCTCTGCACGGGGGCGTCCTGGCTGGGAGTGAGTCCGGCTCATGACAGGCCCCCCAATTCTGCCCTGGGGCCTCTTGATGCTACAGCCTGAGGGCTCAGGGACCTGCACAGCACTTGCTCCTAAGTAATATTGGCCCCTAGCGCGTGCGCAGCTCCCAGGCCAGCCAGACACCAGCGGAGGAGCCTGCCTGCCCCAGGGTACGTGGTTCCTAGATGCTTGTCACAGGTCCTCTGACTGTTCCTTGGGACGAAAGACTGTCACCTCCAGTAATGCCATCTTGATTATGCTTCTTCCAGTTCGCCTGGCCTCTACATGCTTTGGGGCTGGGGTTCAGTTCAGTGGGTAGAGCACTGCTCTGCACTCTTTGAAGACCTGGGTTCGATCCCCAGCACCGCAAAAAAGGGAGAAGGACATAGCGATCCACTCCTGAAGCAATCAGCCATTGAAAACCCCGTGAGGCTCTCCATGAGCCGGACTCGGGGCTCTGAACAGCAAACTCACTACGTCCTTGGCCCTGCCTGGGCTCTGCCCTTGGGTCATCTTGTCAGAGACAGATAACACCCACTGCGTTGTCCTAGCTCTGTCTTCAGAGGGCCCCAGGCTAAGGCACCGAAAGAGTGAGGGCCACTGAAGGCACCGCAAGCCCCCTAGAACCTGTGTCCAAGCTGGCTTTGCAGCCCAGAACACCTCACAGAGTCTCCCATACCTCTCCCTCCCTGGAGGCCAGGCCCTCCGTGCCTCAGTCAGCACTGTTATCACTGCCTGCCGGCTCCATCCCCACTTCTAGCCACGCCTTTCCGCCCTAGAGGCACCCTCTCCCCTCTGCGCAGCCTCTGTGTATCCTCCCTGGCCTTTCCACCTGGTGACTCCTGAAGCCGCTGGACACCACTCTTCACCAAAGGTCATAGCTGTCAGCCCGTGTTTACTGACCGCCTACCACAGGTCCTTTGCAGTACCTGCTCTGTGGCCAGACCATCCGGTGGGGCTACCCCAGCTGACACTGGCTGCCCCAGGGCTACTGTGTGCTGGGAAGGCTGACCTGTGAAGGTCACCAGGAGGTGACCCTGACCGGGCCGGTTCTGTCACTTAAGTGGCATCGATTCCTCTGAACGGAGAGCTGCTTCGGTTTTGCGATCTTTCTCTATGCCTGGCACAAAGTAGGCTATCAGGAAGTGATGAATGAGGAAAATGAAGGATTGGGTAGTAAAAAAAAAAATAAATGAATGAGTGCGCCCTGTGCCTGCTCGCTGTGTCTGCGATGGCATCAGAGCATCTCCACTCGCTCACCCTGGGGATCCCCTGAGGCACCAGCGCTCACTCCGAGGCCCCCTGGGCAAACAGCTGTCACTGCTTTGTGCTGCAATCTGCTCCAGGTGAGTCTGCCCCAGCCAGGGAGCACTGGGGCCGGATATCCCTCTCTCTCCACCTCTCCCCCTCTCCCCCTCCCCATCTCTCTTTTCGTCTTTAGTGCTCTCTTTTTTCTTCGTCTCTTTCTTTTCTCTCTTTCTCTTTTTAATCTCTCTCTGTCTCTGTCTTTCCTCTCTGTTGCTCTTTCTTTGTCTCTTTGTCTCTCTTTTTTGTCTCTCTCTCTCTCTTTTTCTCTCTCTGTCTCCTGTTCTCTTGTTCTCTGTCTCTCCCTCTCTGATGAAGGGCCTGGCAGAGTTAATGTGTTTGTGAGCAGGCAGGTGCATGAATGACGTGCGTGGCTGGGCCTTACCTGTAAAGAGGTCCCTCGCTAAGAAGAGGTGACCTGAAGGCCAGGCTACCATGGGGAGGCTGTAGGAGCCAGGTGCTGAGCAAATCCCTCTGTATGCGTTACTCCTTCCTACCCCACAATGAGCTGAGGAGAGGGGACCCACTGGATAACATTTTTCCACAGAAAGGACAGCTGGGCTTGGGGGAGATGGGGCATGGAGGCCAAAGCCACACACTAGTGATGGTGGAAGATGGGCTCACATCCGGGTGCGGGCACCTCGACATCGGGAGCCCTAAATCTCCTCTCCTCTCTGCCGAGCCCCATGCCCTCAGCCCCAGTGTACCCCGCTGGGTCCTGCCCGAGTCCTGTGCCCAGGTCCCCACCATGCGGCAGCTGGGCCTCCTGCCCTGGGTGTTCGCGGCTCCTGCTGCAGGGGTGCGGGTCTCGGCTTCTTCCTGAGGCTCAGCAGAGGGAATGGAACCCCCAACCCCTATGCCAGCCCCTGGCCAGTGCTTAGCACAGGGCTGGCTCTCCAGGAGCAGGGGTCACCTAGGATGCTAAATAGGCTTATGTCCTATGACAGAGCAAACGACGTTCAGGAGGGTTGGTTTTAGCGCCTTGTTTTGGAGACTTCAGCCAGCTGGCTCGGTGAATGTGGGCGTGAGGTGAGGCAGAGTGTCAGGGCGGCAGGAGCGGGGGTGCACAGGAGGCTGCGCCCCTCTCAGCACCCAGGAAGCTGAGAGAGAACAGGACAGAGACAAGACCAGCCCTTCAAGGCCACTGCCCCCAGCTGCCCACGTCCTCCAATCTAGCCTCACCTTCCACTGCCTCCCAATAATCCATTTAGTTATGAATCAACCCATTGATGGAGGCATCCAGTTATTTAAGTCAGAGCCGTAGGATCCAATCGGCCAGCAGCTGTACCACTGTGGAGTTTTAAAAGGACCAAATAACCTACAGCTGTACCACTGTGGCATCCAGTCCTATCACAGCATTCAATCCTGTCAGATCTCGGAAGCTAAGCAGGGCCGGCCAGGTCAGTCCTTGGATGGGTGACCTCCTGGGAACACCAGGTGCTGTAGGCTTTGGAGAAGGACCTGGTAACCCACCCCAAAAGTCAATCAACCATTGAAAACCCTATGAATAGCAGAGAAGCACTGACAATATTGTTTCGCTTGTTGTACATAGGGTCGCTGTGAGTTGGACACTGATTGGACGGCACCTAACAACAACAACAGCATTGGGAAGTGGTGGAGCTGTGGAAGGTGGGACAGGGTTTAAGAACGCAGGTCCCCGGGAGCATGGCTTTGAAGGGTGTATCTTGCCTGGGCCTCTTCCTGTTCTTCTCTGCTTCCCAGCCACCATGACATTCTGCCTCACCTCTGCAACACATCCAGGTCCAGCCAGCCTTGACTATAACCTCTGAAACCGTAAGTCACAATAAATCTTCCCTCTTTCAAGTCGTTTCTCTCAGGGATTTGTCGCAGTAATGAAAAGCTTGACTAACACATTCCTCCTTGGAGGGCCTCATAGAGGAAATCCTGACGTTCTCTGAGTCGGGAGGAAAGGGGACCTATGTTGGTGTTCAGTGTCTCTCACTGAAGGTGACTTCTCATCCCACCACGTACCCAGAGCTCAGCTGTACCCACCAGCCACTGGTGACCTTTAGATTCCGGAGACCCTCCTGTCCTTGAACCTCAGGGGGCTCCTTTCTTTGTGGATCTCCACTGACTTCTCTCCCCCAATCAGGACATCCTGGGCCGTGAGGGAGCAGGTCCCCGGTCTTGGGGTGCTCTGCGGGGTGACCTTCACCCAGCAGGTCAGCACCCAGACAGGAGCCAAGGCCCAGGTGGATCTCGGAGCAGCGCAGGGAAAGTGGGGACATGGAGACAATGGCTGGCACAGTGCAGAAATCACTGCCTCCCTGAGGGTATCTGTTTACAGAGGCGGGGGCTCCGGAATGCATCCATTGTGGAAAAACAAAGCCTCAGAAATGGGAAAGCCGGGCTGGGCCACGCTTGCTCTCCGAAGGATGGAGTCATGGGTTGTGTTATGTTTCAGCTTGGGGACTGGGGCACGCGCCCTCCCCCCAGGGGCCCGTCGGCGTCTGGGTTCCCAGCGTATCACTGTTTCACTGCACCTGTGCAGCATAGCTTTGTGGTGACTCACGGCAGCCTCCCGTGCAGGACTCGCTGCACGGGGACCCAGGAGAAGGCTCCAGGGCTCAGCATCCCCAGCAGGCTCCGTCTGGAAACCTTCCACTTGTCCTTGTGCAAATCAATGTCCTGGCGATGCTGAGGTCAGGTCAGGATGCCAGGGGTTCTCAGAAAGCTGTCTGGTCGGCAGGTCATTCCCCCTCCCTTTCAACATCACCCAGGCTCCCAGAACCTGCCTGGCAAAGTCCCCAGATGCTGAGAAAGAGGCTCTCCAGGGAGTCCTTCTATTCAAGGTGGGGACAGGCAACTTCCTCCTCAGACACATCCAGCTGCCCTCTGAACCTCGAGGTCCTGCCTCAGGCCATATCAACTGTCTACAAAACAGGGGGCTTCTTGGCCCCTTCCACATGCGCTTCAATGGGGAAATTTGCTGTTACCCTATGCGTCCAGGTGCGTGTGGGACGCGTCCCCTCATGCATGGAGACTTGCTTTTTAAATTTTACATACATGCAGTTTGCACATGTTGTCAGTGACTTGCCTTTCTTTTTTATCCATTGCAGCAAAGCCAACTTTGGCCATTTAGACATTACAGACACTGACTGTCATTTTCCTTTCCTCTATCATGTTTTTTATTTCTATTTTTATTTTTATTTTTAATTTTTTTTTGCAGTTTTAGGGGGTTGAACCCAGGGCCTCGCACACGCTTTGGAAGTGCTCTACCACTAGGCTTCACCTCCAACCCATTTTTTTAATTTTTAATTTTTATCTTGAGATAAGGTCTTACTAAGATGCGCAGGCTGCTTCTGGCTGTGAACTCTCGATCCTCCTGCCTCCGCCTCCTGAGCCTCGGGGATAATATGTGTGTCTGTGCCCGGCTCTAACTTCCTCATTCTTTCTTCTCTTTCCCTCTTCTTCCTTTCACTCTCCCTCTCCGTCTGCCTGCCGTTATAAGCAGCACTACAGCAAACATCCCTAAGCGTGGATCTCTGTGCACAGCTGCTGTTCTGTAGGGCATTTCCAACAAAGGGATCTGCATTTTGTTTCGAGACCCTGCTTCACTGCCCCTCCAAAAAGAACATGTGTGGTTTATTTACTATTTATTTTTTGTGGTGTGTAGGGCTTGAACCCAGGGCCTTACACATACTTTGCAAGTGCTCTGCCATGGAGATGCACCTCCAGCCCATTTTTTACTTTTTATTTTGAGATAGGGTCTCACTAAGTTACACAAACCGGCCTTGAACATGCGATCCTCCTACCTCTGCCTCCTGAGTCACTGGGATGACAGGCCTGTGCCACCTTGCCTGGCTCCATGTGTGTGTTTCTGAGCCTTGACTTTCATATACTCACTGCTCATGTCACCAGTATGACAGAGCTCACCCACCAATGATGTTTAAAGGCCCTTCAGCGACCCTGAGAGAAGGACCCAGCAACCCACTCCCAAATATCAATCTACCATTGAAAACCCTATGAATAGCAGTGAAGCACTGACAATAGTGCTTCACCTGCTGTACGCAGGGTTGCTATGAGTCAGACCTGACTCGATGGTACTCATAACAACAACAACAGTGACCCTCAGAATGCCTCGTCCGCGGCCCTGCGTGGGGATACCACACCCTGGATATGCAAACAACATCTAGAGACTGTTAAATGAAAATTGACAAGAGGGTGTTTGAAGTGCACTAGACTCCATCAAGATCCGCACACTATGTATTAACCTAAATCCTTTGTATGTGTTGGGAAAAATGTAATAACTATAATGAGCATTTTTAGACATTTGTCTAACACATATTATGTTGTCAAATCCTCACCACACTCTATGAAGCCAGTATTACCATCATTTGTGCTTTATAAGTGAATACACTGTAGTGGGCTGAATGGTGATCCCCAAAATATATGTTTATAAGACAGACTTAATTGTTGTTAGGTGCCGTCTAGTTGGTATCCGACTCACAGTGACCCTGTGTATAACAGGCGAAATATTATCATCAGGGCTTCTCTGCTGTTCATAGGGTTTTTAATGGCTGTTTTTGGGGAGTGGGTTGCAGGGTCCTTCTCCCAAGCCTACAGCACCTGGTGTTCCCAGGCTGTTGCCCATCTAAGTACTGACCAGGCCTGACCCTGCTTAACTTCCCAGATCTGACGGATCGGATGCCACAGGGTACAGCTGCAGGCCCCATAGACAATAAGGGGATAAACTGTCCTGGAGCGCTATGCACGCCAGGCTTCGGGCTGGACCTGCTGCTCTGATTCCCTTCCTCATTCTCCCCGCGGCCCTAGGCACGAATCACCACACTTACTCCTGCTTCGCAGGTGGGGTAACTGTGGTACAGGAGCAAACTTGTCAAAGTTGCAGAGTTGGGGAAAGACCAGGCAAGATTCGAACCCGTGGCCTGCAGTCCTGGACGGAGCGCCTGCTCTAACTGCTCTCCCAGGTCCTTGGTGAGAAATGAGGGCGAGAACACATGCCAAGCCCCCTGTGCACGCTCCTGCATGGGCTCTGAGGCCTTCTGCGGGGGGCACCTCACACGTGTCCTGTCTCCCAGTGCCACGGGGATCTTCTTGGTGGCACCAGAGCAGGGTCCTCACATTGCTCACTCCACGCACGGCATCCGTCCTGGTTCCTCCAGGTTGCGGCTACGCCCTGCAGTCAAGCCACCTCAGGGGATACTAGGGATGCAGCTTTGCTCAAGAGGAGGGGCTGTGAGGGGTGGCCACCTAAACCTAGCCGTTCCAGCCAGAAATCTAGGACCCCAGAACCAGGCGCGAGCTCCCAAATGAGGAAGTGCAGACTCTAGGCAGGGGTGTCTGCTTGGCTTCCACACTTGGCCTTGTAGGGACTGAGGACCAAGAAGGGCCTGGTGAGCCTGGAGCACAGGAAAAGGACCCTGGCAGCCCAGGCCTGAGTCCTGCCCGGGGTCCAGAAGCCTCATTTCTGCTAGACTTCAGAGGGAGAGAGAGCTCTCCTTCCATTTCTCCCCAACCTTCCAGAACCTTCCACCGTGGTGGGTGGCAAAGCGGGTTCTGCTACACCTACACAGCGGCAGAGGGACTCAGATATTGCACGTGGCTACCTATGCACCCAGGTGGTGGATGCCGCAGCTCCTCCACCTGCAGAAAGATGCACCCCCTGCCAACCTGGCCAGCGCAGCCGCTCCTCAGACGGCAACAGCTCTTGCCATTTCCTGCGCCGGTCTCCGCACCGTCCCTTCGCCTGCGATGCCCCTTGCCATGAAGGCTGTGATTACTGCCCCCATTTCTCAGATGAGATCGCAGTGCCAGCCAGGCTCTGCAAAGGAGCTGACATCTGGGATGTCTTTTGGGGAGACCATGATTCAGTAGCCTGTCTCCCCCAAGACAATTTTATTGTAGAATAAAAGACTTAGTAGATTCCACTTAGAATGGTAGATATTTCATATCTTTGGCTTCTTACAATGCGCCGTGCTAAACATCCATTATTTAACTGTGTGCTGGGTGTCATCATTCTTCAGGTACAGGAGTGCCAGCAGTAATTTTACTTCCGTGTGAGGACTCGGGATGTACCTACTACCTTTGTGGAGAGAGCCCGCAGTCGGCAGGATGTAACTGTTCTGAAAAGCCCCGCTTGATAGCTAATGAGTGAGCAGGTGAGGATTAGAGATGCGGAGGGTCCACCGGCGTTTGAGAGAAGTAAACCTACAATTAGAAGAAGAATGTGTTCTGCTAGCTGTCAGGGAAGATTTTTGCAATGCTAAAGGGAAAAGCCGATTTTGACTCCAGGGAAATAGAATGTCTGCCGCAGGTATAGATGGAAACCTACACTTGTGACGAGTTTGAAGATCTAGTTTTAAGAGCGCTTGGAAGAATTTCCTCCAGCGCAATTGTTTTCAAAAAGATTTGGATGTGCCTGTGTGCACGCTCATCCGGCAAGCACACCCTGAGCCTGTGCTGGGAACCCAATGCGGGCAGCCCAGGAGCTCCTGCGTCCACAGCAGCTCCGAGCAGCACTGGGCTGCCGGAGACCACAAGAACAGGGACCACAGGGTGATTGTGGATGTGTGTCCCTCAGAAGTGAATGTTAATGACAAACACTGTCATTACTATTAGCTATTGACCATGGAGTGTCTTGTAGGACGGGATGCTGCATAGGATCGGTGCTCTCCACGGTGACGTGGGATGGACGGTGCCATCTTAGTTTCACCCTGGAGGATGCTGGGTGTCAGGAGATTAAGCACCTACCCAGCATCCCAAGGGGCAGGGCAAGGGGTCCTGGTCTGCCTGACCCTGTCTCCGAGCCCCTCAATCCTGCCCACATGTGCTGTGTGCCGCAGGTTGGGGATTTTGTCAACATTCAAAGTTTTCCTGCTAAAGGAAGAGTTAAACCGCTTGAGGATTTTAACTAATGTAATCCTACGTGTTCTCTATATTTTGATATGTTAAGATTCTCTGCAGGTGTACATGTGTGTAAATACATATTTACTCCACACACACACACACACACACACACACACACACACACACACATTTGTTGTTGCTATATCACAGAGCATGTACGAATGTGAAGGCTGGAAGCCACTTGCTGCATTCTGTATCAAAGTCATTGCTCAGCTGAGCAGGGCAGGTGAGGGAACTGGCTGGCCTGTCCCCTAGTGCCAATGACTACAGAAGCCTGGCCTTGTCTTAATTTCATTTCTCAAATTTTCCAAAGGCCCCTCTGTGGGCTCTGGTGAGGTCAATGAATTTCAGGCATTGGTGGGGGTAGCCCACCCCTCTCAATGAGCTCATGCTCAGACTTTCCTACACCCTTGTGCTGGGAGCATAGAATTTTGAGATAACGAAAATAACAACTTTGCGCTGGGTTTGGCTCAGTTGGTAGAGTGCTGCTCTCTTAGCTCTGAGGCCCCAGGTTCCATCCCTAGCACTGCAAAAATTGGAGAAGGACCTGGCAGCCCACTCTCGAAACAATCCTGAGATAATCATCCATCGAAAACCCTATGAATAGCAGAGAAGCCCTGATGTAGTGCACAGTGTTGGGGAGTGTTTCATCCTATTGTACGTTGGGTCACTATAAGTCGGACCCGACACACCAGCACCTAACAACAACAAAATAACATCTTCCTTCATGCAAAACCTCTCTGCAATTAAGTGGGACACTGATTTGCTGCGTAGGTGGGGCCCCTCACCCTTATTGTGCTTCTTCGTTTCTCAGGTGATTGAGGATCTCACCTCCCTGCCATATTGCACTGATGGATGTCGGGGCAGAGAGCAGAGACTGGTCAAGGCTCAGTTGCACCGAACATGTTCTGAGTGCCTGGCTTGGTGCCTGCTCTTGTCCTTGGACCGTGCTATGCCAATGTCCTGATGTCTCACGATTCTGGATTAACAGTTCTATTTCGGAAACTAAGGCTGCACGAGGTCTTTCTCCTCATCTCTCCCTTAGCCAAAATTTGGACCTGGACCCCAACTCCTGCACGTCTTGTCCACTCAGTTCTCTGCACTTTGTATCAGACAACTGCCCTTGACTCCCGGGTGGAGTCCTTGGCTGTCTCCGCATACCGCTTTGCCTTCATCTTTGCTGCCTTGAATTTTTTCAAATTTCTTTTCAGTCGGCAATTTCAGGTTTATAGAAAAATGTGAGAGTTCCCATCTTCCCGTCAGCAGACTCTCCAGCTATTAACATTGTGCCAGTTTTTATTGTCTTTGCACACACGCACAATTATGTGTATGTACACGCACTAATTTCTCTGAGCTATTTGAGAATTAGCTGTAGACATAATGCTCTTTACCCCTATATCTGTTCCCTAAAATCAAGGATGTTCACTGATAACCACAGGGCTCAAAAAAGAAACGAAAATCAGGAAATTAATGTTGATAAGTGACGCTACCTAATCTACTGATTTTACTCACATTCAGCCAGTCTTGTCCTTCACAGCGGAAGCAAGCCTCAGAACGCGACTTGCCTTGGGTGCTGACGTTTGCTCAGCCTCCTTTAACAGACAGCTGTCAGAGCTCAGGCTTCCTTTGTGTTCTGGGACCTGGGCACTTTTGAGAAACACAGGCTGCTTTCTTTGCAGCACATCTGCAATTTGTGTTTATCCGATGTTTTATGAGGATACCACCAACGGGTGCCTCATTCTTCTGCGTGTCCTATCTATAGTCACAGCCTTTGAATCTGTCCCATGTACTCTGGGTCACTTGGTTAAAGAGGTATTGCTAGATCCTTGCATTTTTAAATTAAACTTTTTTTTCTGTGTAATAGATGAGTATCCTATAGGGGGATCTTTCAAGACTGTGGGGAAGTCTTGCTTACTTCTCAAATATTCACCCAGTCATTTTAGCAGCCATAGATAATTCTTGGTTGATTCAATTGTTACCATCATGACAATTGCCAAGAGATAATTTTTCTAATGCCTCCATGTGTCTGGGGTTTGTGTGTTGCTGTGATGCTGAAAGCTATGCCACTAGTGTCTCAGATACCAGCAAGGCCGCCAGGGTGGACAGGTTTCCACTGAGCTTCCAGACTAAGACAGACTAGGGAGAAGGACCAAGCAGCCCACTCCTGAAACAATTAGGCATTGAAAACCCTATGAATAGCAGAGAAGCACTGTCAAATATAGTGCCAGATAATGAGCCCCCCCTAGACTGGAAGACATTCAAGAAACAACTGGGGAAGAGTTGGCTCCTTGAAGGAGAGTTGACCTTAATGATTGGAATGGAGTAAAGCCCCTGGGATCTCCTTTTGTTGCTGTGGCCTGATTCAAAATGAGAAGAAACATAGTGGCTACAACAATGACTCAAGCATAAAAAGACCATGTGGATGACAGGGTGTTGAGTAGTGTTTCTTTCTGTTGTACATAGGGTTGCTAGGAGTCAGACCTGACTCCTTGGCTCCTAACAAAACACAGCAATAATTTTTCTAGTTACATTGTTCCTTTTACATTTACTAAATGTCTTTCTACCGCAAGCAAGAGATTTCTCTTGTCCCCAGTGACTTATTCATATAACTGTAACTCACAGGTTCTTTTCATTCAGTAGATTTTCTATTGTTTAATTTGATGCTAAGATGGTCCCAGGTTTGGCCCGTGGGAATCCCTTCAGACTGCCCTGCTGGTCCTTCTGCCATGTCTCCATCGCTCCTTCCTCACGTTCTCACTTTTTGGTACCGTTCACTCCAGGCTTGTCTTGTGCTTTCCTTGCAGCATGCCTGGACATGGGCCATTTCTCCAAACGACTCTGGTTCTCTTATTGGGGTGTTGTTGTTAGGTGATATCAAGTCGGGTCAGACTCCTAGTGACCTAACCAGTGGCTTAATGCATTGATGGATTCTTGACTGACAGCAGCATTGGGAGGTGATGGAAAGATTAGCAGGTGGGGCTGGGTGGACATAGGTCACTGGAGACGAGTCCTTGGAAGTTGTACCTTGGCCCAGCCCCTTCACTCCCTCCATCTCTCTGCTTCCTGGCTGCATTTGGTGAGAAGCTTTGCTCCTCAGGACCCTCCTGCCTTGCCGTTCGGTCTCGTCAGGGCTCAGAAACGACGGAGCCAGTGGACCATGGACCGTTACCTCAGAAACCGCGTGCAAAAATATATCCTCCTTCCTTCAAATCGTGCCTCCCAGATGTTCGTCGCCGTGACAGTGAGTGTGACTAACACAGTCTATTTATTTGTTTGCTCAGTTACTGACTGCCCATAATTATTTTTGAGAGAGACTTTAATTGCCCAGGTAATCTATGAACATATTCTTTCTGAAAATAATTTTAAATGTGGGAAAGTAGATTCTGTTCTCCGCACTTTGCTCACTCTCAGATTTTTTTTTTTTTTTTGAGTGCTGATCTCCAGGGCCTAGATCATACTTTGCAAGCACTCTACCACTGAGCTGCACCCTCAGCCCAGTTTTTGCTTTTTATCTTGAGATAGATAGGGTCTTGCTAAATGACGCAGGCCGCCTCTAGCCTGGAACCTGCCATCCTCCTGCCTCCGCCTCCCTAGTCCCTGGGATCACAAGCGTGCATCACCACGCCCAAATCTACTCCCAGACCTAGCTACTATTGTTAGTTTGGTGTGAATCTTTCTAGATATTTTTCTGTGCCTTTATACACCCACAGAAATTAAAATTGTAATGTTTTAAGTTATCTTTATATAAATGATTTGATGGTTTACACCCTAATTAGCAATTTACTTTTTAAAAATAATTTTAAAAAACCAAAAAACTCTTGGCGATTTTCCATGTTGGTACATGGATTCATTTCACTGCACTCAGTAACTGAACTATAGTAGAATGGCTGTGTCTGACCATTTTAGCATGACTAGTGTATGGAATGCCTGCCGCTGTTGCCCTGTGGCATCAGATCCCCTCAGATCTCGGAAGCTAATCAGGGTCAGGCCTGGTTAGTACTTGGATGGGAGACCTCCTGGGAACACCAGGGGCTGTAGGCTTGGGAGAAGGACCCGACAACCCACTCCCAAAAATCAATCTGCCATTGAAAACCCTATGGACAGCAGAGAAGCACTGACAATAGTGTTTCCCTTGTACAGAGGGTAGCTATGAGTCGGATACCGACTCGACGGCACCTAACAACAACAACAAGTGTATGGAATGCCTGCAGCCGTTGCCCTGTGGCATCAGATCCCCTCAGATCTTGGAAGCTAATCAGGGACGGGCCTGGTTAGTCCTTGGATGGGAGACCTCCTCGGAACACCAGGGGCTGTAGGCTTGGGAGAAGGACCCGGCAACCCACTCCCAAAAATCAATCCGCCATGGAAAACCCTATGAACAGCAGAGAAGCACTGACAATAGCGTTTCACCTGTTGTACGCAGGGCCACTATAAGTTGGATACCAACTCGACAGCACCTAACAACAACAAGAGTGTATGGAATATCACACAATACTTAAAAAGATTGTGCAGCCAGTTCACGCGTGTGTGCATCATACATTCCTGGAGTCACCACAGGGAAGTAAGATCGTTGGGCCTTATGACATTCCCATTCTGCAGCTACATAAACAATACAAATATGTTCCAAAGTTGCTGGCCTGAATGTCACTTCACCTACACCGGCTGCTCAGCCTCTCCCTGGGGATCCCAGGATTCGAGGTGGCAGCCCCTGCCCTTTCATCAATGGCAGGGAACATGCTCTTGAAGCTACAGGCACCTGGAGGCATTGGGATTTGGATGGAGACCCCATCCATCCCTGTGTAGGGCAGGTGGCTGGCCCGGGGGGCGCTTTCAGGTCTTAGAGCGTAGGGGCAATGACGCCCCCATATGCGGAACCCCCACCTGATGGCACCATTCCCAGCTTTAGCTTATGTCTCAATTACCCCAAGGTGCTCCTGTTACCAGGCAGAAGAGTCTTCTATATGAGTGTGTGTGTGTGTGTGTGTGTGTGTGTGTGTGTGTGTGTGTGTGTGTGATTTTTGTCTATTGTTCAGTTGGGATGGAGGAGATAAGGGCAACCAAATATCTTATCCAGTTGAGTATTTCTTTAAGAATAACCTTTTGTTCCTGGTCCAGTTCATACCACCCATAGCCTGTCTCCCTGTTCTCCAGATCCCGCCCCCACACCATGGCTCCTTCACGCCCATTATCTTATTCCAGCTTCTCATCCAGCCCATGAGAGACAGGAGGCAGGTTTTCCTCACTTTCCAGATTTCTCCTTTTTAAAGTCACCCTGCCAGCACTGGGGTCGAATCTCAAATCTAGACTTCCAGACCTCAATTCCAAGATGTCCTTTTAATTTAATTTAATTTAATTTAATTTATTTTTGAGGTCCTCAAGGTTGAACCCAGGGTCTCACACATGAGTTGCAAGCATTCCACCACTGACCTGCACCCCCAGTCCCTTTTTCCCATTATATTTTGAGACAGGGTCCCGCTTAGTTATGCAGGCTGCCTCTGGCCTCAAACTTGCGATCCTCCTGCCTCAGCTTCCCTAGTCGCTGGGATTACAGTTGTGCACCACCATCCTTGACCCAAGATATCTTTTTGAAGTGAGATACTTTTCTTGTATGTTGATTTGTAACTGAAAAATACAGAACATATGATGAAGAAATTTTTTTAATCCCACATAACACTGCCATCTATGAATATTTTTCTGTATGCTTCGTAGGCTTATAACAAAATTATACAAGGTGTGTATAGGGGTGCTTTATACTGTGAACATTCTCCAGTGCCATAACATTTCCTTTATGACATTTTAAATGATTGTATGACATCTGATCGTGTGGTGAGATCATAATTTGGGGGATCCTCCATGGTTGATTTAGGCTAATGTTATACTGTCACTGTTATAAATAAAGTTTGAAATAATATCCCTGCATGCAAACATTTAGCTCAATCCCTGATTCTTTCCTTGGAATACAGGCCTAAAAGCAGAGTGAAATCACAGGCATCAAAAGTTACATGCCTGCTTTGTGCTCTTAATAAATAAAGCTCAATTCTGCTTCCAATGGTCTGGCCAGGGACGTGCCCACCCCCAGGGCATGGTAAGCCGCCATGAGAGCTGCTGGCCCTCACATGGCTTGCACATCGGAAGTCAGGATTTAATAGAGACATCAAGTTTCCAAACTCGAGTGGGGAAAACCAAGTTGCCAGGGTCAAACAGGCTTCCCCGGGTCACGGAGAGGGGACCCAGCTCCCGTCCCCGTGGCTTGATGAGCACCACTCAGCTGCTGCCCCGTATCATCTGCATAAGCCCGGCCTGGAGCAGGGAGGCTAGAGCCCCCGAGGGTGGTGTCCTGTGTCACTGGGGCGTGCTTCTGCCCCCTCCCCAACCTCTGCCTCTGCTATTTGAGAGGACACACGCCCTGTGCAGGCTGCCGGGGCAGTCACACTGTGATCCCAGCCACGGGTGCTCACCTCCCTCTGACCCTGCAAGGTTCAGGGCATCGTAAGGTAGAGCAGATAAAGCCTGATCTAAGGGTAGGTGCAACCTGGCCGGACCCCGTCTTCACAGGGGTGAGTGGATACGTGATACCAGAGGCTGAGCAGAAGATGCCCCGGCCTTGTCTTAAGTGATGCTCCTGACGGGTAACAGTATAATCATGGCTGAATTAATAGCATGCATTCAGGAATCTACCTGGAATCGAGTACAAGATTATGTAAAGGTCAGACTAAGGAAACGGAGGTTGTGGTTCCCCTAAGTATCACGGAGAAAAGTCCATAAGTGGAAAAATAAAGTACTGTAGTCTCTTAATCCATAAGTAGCCAACACCCCATAGTTACTTCAAATGGGCATGCTGACTTGAGCCAGGCATGGTGGTGCAAACCTGTCTTCCCAACACTCAGGAGGCTGAGGCAGGAGGATTTTGAGTTCGAGGCCAGCACGGGCCATGGGGTGAGACCCTGTCTCAAACAAACAATGACATACTTTTATTGAAGACTTCAGAGATTGGTTTGAGACGGGTAACTTTAATGTCAACTTGATTGGACGGAAGTTTCCCTAGCTAGCTGGTAAAGCATTGTTTGTGTGTCTGGGGGCGGGTTCTGGAGATCAGCAGGGGTCAGTGAAGTCAAGGAGAATGATTGCCCTTCAGAGTAAGCAGCTCCACCACCCAATCCAACAAGGGGGGCGGTGAGGCAGAGCAAACAGGCAGTGCGGAGGCAAATGTGCTCTTTCTCTCCCACAGCTGGGCAGCCTCCTCTCCTTCCCGCAGACATGAGGACTCCGGGTTCTCTGGCCTTTGGATTCCAGCATTGGTACCCAGGACACCTCAGTTCTCAGCCTTTGCCCTTAGATTGCGAGTTATAACGTGTACTTTCCCTGGTCCCGAGGCTTGCAGACTTGAACTCGGCCACCCCACGGCCTCCCCGGGCCTCAGCTTGCTGATAGTTTGTTAGGGGACTTCTTGGCTTCCATAACCACGTTAGTTAATTCCTCAGATACATGGCCTCTCACCTACCTAGTTGCCTATCTGTCTATCCAGCCTATCAGTTTGGTCTCCCTGGAGAACCTTGAGTAACACCAGGGCTTTCTAGAAGAAGCAGGTTTTAAGTGAAGGTTTAGAGACCAGGGTTACCACACAAGATGAAATCACCTGCTGCTTAGGCAGATAAGGAAGACATTTCTAGAATAAGGTCTAAAAATTCCTTGGAGAATTGAAATGACCCTTGTAATCATCCATGTGAGTTATGTCCTTTGATGAATTCTCTGCTAGGAGTCAAGTCAGGACGGCACCACAGGGTAGATTGCCTCATTGGAGCCAGGCACGTGCAAATAACCTTCCAGGTTTAGGGAGCAGCTCAACAGTCTCCAGACTTCCTGACGATAAGAGCTACCACCTCAGCACTTCGGATGCAGTGGGACAGAGCAGCTCCGGGGACTATGTTTTAGCAAGAGCTGCACGTGATAGGAACTTTTGAACAGATCTTGAAAGATGTCAATGAGCATCACATCACCTGACAATCTTGTTAAATTACATGTTCTGAACCTGTGTGTCTGGGATGAGGCACGAGATTCTGCATTCCCTGCCATCTCCCAGGCGGGGTTGATCCTGGTCTTCTACAGACCTCGTTCTGGGAAGCAAGCGTGTGAAGCAAGAGACTTAAGCAGGTGGCTCCAGGCACATGTGGGCCAATGCGTTTTGTTCAGCTTTGTAGGAGGTGCCATCTTTCCAGGTTTTGTGGTCAGTAATTAAAAAGTCTCACACCACATGGCTCCTCTCCCCATAAACAGCTGTAAAACCCCAACTAGTTTTGTTCTTGTTGTCAGGTGCCGTTGAGTCAGTGTCCGACTCATAGCAACCCTACATACAATAGGCGAAACACTGTTGTCAGTGCTTCTCTGCTGTTTATAGGGTTTTCAATGGCTGATTAATTTTTGGGAGTGCGTTGCTGGGTCCATCTCCCAAGCCTACAGCACCTGGTGTTCCCAGGCCGTCTCCCATCCAAGTACTAACCAGGCCCGACCCTGCTTAGCTTCCGGGATCTGATGGGATAGATGCCACATGGCTATGGCTACAGGCAACTAGTTTTGGGTGACACAAAATGAACAACACAGAGCAGCATGTCCCCAGGGGAGGGTAACTGGTGAAGTGAGCTCCCTCATCAGCCAGCCAAGATGCTGTCTGAGCAGAGAATGTTGGGGTGCTGAGCTGAAGAGGTCGGCCTCAGAGTTTGGGCCACCTCAGGTGGAATCTGCACAGTGGAACATAAAGGAAGAGGGCGTGCATGAGGATCCCACACAAGCCCATGGCTGACGGCCAAACTGTGCGTAGATACAGTAAGTTACCCGGTACTTACCAGGCAGATGCCAGGAGGAGACAGGTAGCAGAGGTGGATGACAGAGGTGGGTGAGTGACAGAGGGGGTCAGTGTCATGGAGGCTGGACGTTAGGCTGTTGACTCTTCTAGGGTGAAGAGATCTCCTGAGCAGTTTAACATCCCAGCCATCTTTTGAGACACCAGAAAAAGTGTGTCTTAGGGATAAGAACCACTTTAGATTTGTCCTAACAAAGTTGACATTCAAGTTCCAACAAGAACTCCAGGTAGGGGAGCTTTGGGGTTGAGTCCTGTGACATTAGGGGGCTTGGTGAACACTTCAGGCGTTCCATAGTTCTGATGAAGGAAGCACACAACCAGGGGCTGGCCATGACTGGAATCCCAGGACCCTGGAGGCAGAGGCAGGAGAACCACCAGTTCCAGGCCAGCCTGGCTTCATAATGGGACCCAGAGGAGGGGAGAAAGAAAGAAGGAAAGAAAAAGGAAGAAGGAAAGAGAGAAGGAAAGAAAGAAAGAAAGAAGGAAAGAAAGGAAAGAGAGAAAGGAAGGAAGGAAGGAAGGAAGGAAGGAAGGAAGGAAGGAAACATCAACCAATTATACATAAACTCTAGATGGTCTGCCAGCAATTGACACTACCTACTAAAGCAATGGGCTGGGATTTAGCTCAGTTGGTAGAGCACTGGGCTGCAGTCTCTGAGGTCCTGAGTTCAATTCCCAGTACCACAAAAATGGGAGAAGGGCCTGGCAATCCACTCCCAAGGCAATTCTGAAACAGTCAGCCATTGAAAGCCCTATGAGGGTCGCTATGAGTTGGATACCTACTCGACAGCACCTAAAAACAACAACAACAAGAACAACAACAACAACAACAACAACAACAACAAAAACTAAAGCAATACACACACTCTTAAAGGAAGACAACAGAGTTTAAATTGTATACAACATATGACCTCTAAGGAGCAGTCTTCCATCCAACATTTCTAGAAAAGAAGATACAAATGTACTTCAGGGCTAAAGATAACATATTCAATAGATACTAAATGTGAGATGGCTTATATGTGGGGGTTAGCAATGACTATCAAGGAGATACTGTCAATATTTTCAAAGAATTAAGGGAAAATCTGGTGTTAATGTGAGAAAAGAAAAAAGAATTTGAGCAGAGAAACGTAAACTATAAAAAAGGAACCAAATAGAAATTCTAAAATGGAAAATTATAGCAACTTAATTTAAGAAAATGCCAGATGAATTTAACAGAAGATTGTAAGTGGACAAGAAAAAGCTCATTTAATTTACCAACAATTTTCCAATCAAGAGTGTATAGAGAAAACAACAACAACAACAACAACCACAAAACCCAGAACCTCAGGGATCTGTGTAAAAACACGAAATAGCAGAAGAATAGTTCTCAGAGTGGGAGAGTTCTCAAGTCAGCTTGAGGAAATACGCATTATTAAAGGTATTTTCATGATAATAGGAAGATACTACTTGTCTTTCCCATTCTGAGTGTACAGTGGTGCTTTCTAGATACTATGTGCATTTATCACAACTTAAATTCAGGAACAAATAATGGAACCTAAAAATCTATTAGGGCTGGGATTTAGCTCAGTTGGTAGAGCTCTGCGCTGCAGTCTCTGAGGTCCCGAGTTCAATTCCTAGCACCGCAAAAATGGGAGAAGGACCTGGCAATCTACTCCCAAGGTAATCCTGAAAAGAGTCAGCCATTGAAAATCCTATGAGGGTCACTATGAGTTGGCTACTGACTCCACGGCACCTAACAACAACAACAACAAAAATCTATTAAGACAGAAAAAGGGAGTTGGATACAGTGGCGCACACCTGTAATCCCAGTGATTCAGGAGGCAGAGGCAGGAGGATCCCAAATTCAAGATGAGAGGCAGTCTGCATAACTTAGTGAGACCCTGTCTCAAAAAGTAAAAAAAATGGGCTGCGGGTGCAGCTCAGTGGTCCAGCACTTGCAAAGCATGCAAAACAAACAAACAAACAAACAAACAAACAAAAAACAGAAAAAGTACTCTGTAAAAATGATTGTCATTCTTCAAATTAAACTTTTTTTAAAATT
The DNA here is from genome assembly GCA_007922755.1 of Pedetes capensis. NCBI lineage: Eukaryota > Metazoa > Chordata > Mammalia > Rodentia > Pedetidae > Pedetes > Pedetes capensis. The sequence goes on along the minus strand of VMDO01010169.1, from coordinate 24,039 downwards.
TAATATTATGTCATGTGGAATGGTATTATTCTTATTACATTTTTATTTTTGTCAATAGGTAATTTTTTTGTCTTAATTTCCCAGTCTGAATTTCTAATACAGTAAATTTGAACTGATATAACCACATAAACAAATGTTCTTTGGACTTCTGGAAGAGTTTAAAGTATTGGGACCCCAAACAGTGAGCAGGATTTGTATCAGCTACAGCTTGTAGGGCTGGGATTTAGCTCAGTTGGTAGAGTGCTGTGCTGCAGTCTCTGAGGTCCAGAGTTCAATTCCCAGCATCGCAAAAATGGGAGAAGGACCTGGCAATCCACTCCCAAGGCAATCCCGAAACAGTCTGCCATTGAAAAGCCTATGAGTGTCACTATGAGTTGGGTACAGACTCGACAGCACGTAACAACAACAACAGCTTATTGGAGTCTCTAAAGAAGCCATGATAATGGACACAGCAAACTTTGGAGAAACAATGTCTGATAACTTTACAAATTGGATGAAAAACAGTGACTTAAAATTTAAAAAAAAGAACAGCGAGGTCAATCTCAAGCAGGATAAATATAAACTATTGTGGTCAAACCACTGAAAACCAAAGCTAAGGAAACATGAAAAGCAGCCATGTTAAAAACACACATTAAAAACAGGGAAGAAAAAAAATTGGAACAACTGAGTGACCACTGACTGCCCACCTGACACAATGGAGCTAAGAGACAACTGAATTGCTTTTCTGTTTTCTTTGACAGACCTCCCTCGGTAGCCCTGGATGCCTCAATCTCAAAATCTTCCTGCCTCAGCCTCCTGAGTGCTGGGCTTACAGGCATGCACCATCTTCTTGGCTTCAATTACATTTTTATACAGAAAAAAAATATCTGTCAACTCAGATTTTTATAATCAGAATGACTATCTCCTGAAAATGGGAATGATATAAAGATATTTCTGGACAAAAATGTTTGGAAAACTTATTGCTAACCAACTTACAGTATAAGAAATACGATACCATACCATATCTACGTGCCTATCTATCTACCTATCTATCCATCCATCTGTCATCTATCTATTATCTATCTATCTATCTACCTATCATGTATCTATTATCTATTATCTATCATCTGTCTATCTATATGTTTATCTATTTATTATCTGTCTGTCTGTCTGTCTATTTATCTATCTATCCAACTATCTATCTACCTATCATGTATCTATTATCTATTATCTATCATCTGTCTATCTATATGTTTATCTATTTATTATCTGTCTGTCTGTCTATTTATCTATCTATCCAACTATCTATCTATCTATCTATCTCTTATCTATCTACCTATAATATATAGATCAGGCCAAGGGGAATGATACAAAAGGAAATTTAGATCTTCATGTAAGGAATAAAAGGCAGCAGAAATTGGGAATGGATGTGTGAATATACATCTCTCTCTTTTCTCTCATAATTTATTTAAATTTACTTAAGAGAAACTAGTTATTTAAAACATAAATAATGACATTATAGAGTGGCATTTAACATATATGGAGAAGTAAAAAATAAGGGAACGACTGCAGAGAAGACATGAGGAGGTAAATAGAATTGAGCTCTGGTAAGAATATTTTCTTGTAAAACAGGAAGTATAAAGCATAGGATATGAAGTGTGAAGTGTAAAGAGGTATAATACAGACTCCAAATAGAGACTGAGTTAACAATGCATATTATTAGCCCTACATCAACCACTAAAAAAAAATTTTAAAGTACATAAAAAGCCACTACAGAAAGTAAAATGGAAACCTAAAAATATTTGATAAGCCTAAAATAATGCAGGGGCTAGAGTTTAGCTCAGTGGGTTGCGTCTTGCTCCCACTCTCTCTGAGGCCCCAGATTCTGTCCCCAGCACCTCGAAAATGGGAGAAGGATGCGGTAGGCCACTTTTGAAGCAATCCTGAAACAATCAGCCGTTGCAAACCCTATGAGGGTTGCTATCAGTCAGACCCAACTCGACAGCACTTAAAAATAACAACAACAAAATAATGCAAGAGACACAAGCAACAGAGTTTTTTAAAAAACCAAGCCAGACAAGTGGAAATCAAATAAGAAGATGTCATCCTTAAATCTCAACTGATCAATAATGATATCAAATTACACACCAATTAAAAGACAGAGATTTTTGACTGGGAAAAAAAGGTAAAGTCCAACTCCTTGCTGTCTAGGGGAGACACATTTTAAATATAAAGAACAAGACAAATTGAAAATGATGGAAAAGCATACCATGCAAACAATACAGATAAAAAGCTACGATGACTATACGAATATCAAAGGAAGTAGAAGTTGAGTCAAAGAATATTACAAGGAATGGAGAGACATTGGGTAATAATAAAAGATTAATCTACCAGCAAGACACTGGGACTTAGCTCAGTTGGTAGAGTGCTGTGCTGCAGTCTCTAAGGTCCTGAGTTCAATTCCCAGCACCGCAAAAATGGGAGAAGGACCTGGCAATCCACTCCCAAGGCAATCCTAAAACAGCCATTGAAAACCCTATGAGGGCTGCTATGAGTCGGATACTGACTTGATGGCACCTAACAACAACCAGCAAGACAAACAATTATAAATATGAATACCTTTAACCATAGAGCATCTACGCCCATGAAGAAAAAATTAACAGCACTACAGGGAAAGATGGACAAATCCATAATAATAGAGATATTTTTATACTCTTAGTAATTAGTAGAAAACCACAATGTGCAGATAAAGATGTCAAAGATCTCGATAAAATCACCCGCACTCTTTACGTAATGGGCACGGACAGACCTCCCTCAGTGCCTGTGGATTTCACATGGAGCAGGCACCAAAACTGTCAACTTCTTAGGCATAAAGTGAGGGTCAATATTCAAATATTGCCATTTCATAGAGTTGTTCTTTGATCAGAATGGGGTAAAAATAGAAATCAATAGACAGGATATATTTAGAAAAATCTCCAAATATCTTGAAACAAAAAGTAATGTTCTAGACAACTCACGAGTCAATGAAAATTATGAGATAAATTTAAAATATTTTGAAGCTAATGATGATGGAAAATACAACATTTCAAATTTGGGGGGAGTAGCTAAAGCAAAACTTTGAACTTAACTCAGTTGGTAGAGTGCCGCTCTGCAGTCTCTTAAGGTCCTGAGTTCAATTCCCAGCACTGCAAAAATGGGAGAAGGACGTGGCAATTGACTCTCAAGGTAATCCCTAAAACAACCAGCCATTGAAAACCTTACAAGGATCCCTATGAGTCAGACACAGCTCGAAGGCACCTACCAACAACAACCTATAGCTCTAAATATCTAGTCTATATTAGAAAGGGAGAGGTTACCTCTAGTTAGGTTTCCATCTTACAGAAATAGAAAGAGAAAACCCAAAGTAAGAAGATAGAATGAATAAAGATAAGAGCAAACATCAACAAGTTGAAGACATACATATAAAGGACATTAATAAGGCCAAAAATTGGTTATTTGAAATGATTAATAAAATGGATAAATTCCTAACGAGAACGCACACTGTATGATCTTACTCATATGTGGAGTCTAAAAATGTAGCATCATAAAATCTGAAACCTGAACTGTGATTCCCAGAGGCTGAGGGTGAGGGCAACGGAGGCTGTGGTCAACAGAGGCTGTGGTCAGAGGGCGCAGGGTCTGGGTTGTGTGGGCTGGGCAAGGCCTGGAGACCTGACTGACAGCTCGCTGGCCATCATGAGCAACGCTGTACCGTGCTCCTGACACTTGCCAGGGTCCGTCTTTGGGGTCGGCACAGATGCCCTCCAGATGCCTGTGTGCAGGCGCTGCCGAGGTGGCCATGCCGGGAGGTGGTGGAAGCTCTGGAGGTGGCCTGTGGCGCGGTCCTTCAGTTCCTAGAGATGTGCCCTTCACAGGGCTTGGGGGACCCGGGCCGAAAGTCCACAGCTGGCCAATCCCCCACGGGAACTTTCAAAACTCTGGGCTAACATGCCTGGATGAAAAGGTCATAACGGACCCTCTCATTTTGTACAATGAATATATGCTAAAAAGCCTATGAGCCAAAATGATCCTTTTCTCTTTATAAACTCATTATCTCGGGTATTTTGTTACAGTGAGTGAAAGCTGATATGCCTCAAACAGAAAAATGGTAAAACTGAGTAAGCGTGTGGATGGGTTAGCTAGCTTGAGTGTGTGTATCAAAACATCACACCATACACCTTAAATATATAGAACTTTTACATGTCAAGCATACCTCAGTGAGGCTGGGAAAATATAAAAGAATTGAGTTTATTATCAAAACTTTTCCCAGAAAAGAGTCTATGTTGAGAAGCGCTCACTAATGAATTCTATCAAACATTTATGAAAGTAATAGCATTACATAAACTTTTTCCAAAAATACAAAAGGAGGCCAGCATAACCCTGATATTAAAAGCAGACAACACCATTAGAAGGAAAGGAAATTACAGACCAATATCTCTTGTGAACACACAAACCCAATCCTAGAGAAAATATTAGCAAACTGAATTCAGCACCATATAATGGGTCCATCTCATATTGCAAAAATGTGTCAACACTGAAAAATTAATCAATATAACTTAACCCTTTACAGAAGAAAGTAGAAAAATATAATCCTCTCACTACATGCAGAAGAGTTTGATAAAGCCCAAAATCCATTCATGATGAAATGAAAAAAAAAAAAAAAAAAAACCTCAGCAAATTACAAGCAGGAAGAAACCTTCTCATAGTGGGAATCTATGAAATTTATGCAGCATCCATCTTTCTTAGTCCTTAAATATTGAATGCTTTTCATCTAAGACTGAGAATAAGGCCAAAATGTTCAATCTTACCATTTCTCTTCTCTGTAGTACTTGATGTCCTAGCTAGTGCAATAAGGCTAAATACTTAAATTGAACAAATGATATATTGTTATTGTTAGGTGCTGTCGATTCGGTATCTGACTCATAGTGACCCTCATAGGCTTTTCAATGGCTGACTGTTTTGGGATTGCCTTGGGAGTGGATTGCCAGGTCCTTCTCCCATTTTTGTGGTGCTGGGAATTGAACTCTGGACCTCAGAGACTGCAGCACAGTGCTCTATCAACTGAGCTAAGTCCCAGCCCAAATGATATATAAGTAGTGAGAAATAATAAAACCATATTCACAGCTTGCATGATTGCATAGAAAATCCTAAGGAATTTACAAAAACCATCTAAAACTAAAAGTAAATTTAACAAAGTCACAGAATACAAGATAAACATGCAACATTAATTGTACTAGCATAAGGGACAAATAATTAGAAAGTAAAGTTTAAATATAAAATATCAGTGAATTTAATAAAAACTGTACAACATTTCTTCGTGGAAAACTATAAAACATTAGTGAAAGAAATTAGAGAAGATCTGAATTCATTGAAAGATAACTCTTGTTAATAGACTGACAAACTAGATAATGTTACAATGTTTCGATGTTTCTTGTCTCCAAGTTAAACAATAGATTCAACAAAATTCCCATGAAAATCTCAGGAAACTTTTTCTTTCATAGAAATTAACAAAAGGATTCTAATATTTGTAAGACAATACAAAGAACTTACAATAGCTAAAACATTGAAAAATATTGGAAGATTCATGCTCCCTGATGTAGGTATGGTGAACAAAACTGAATTTCAACCTTTACTTCATTTTGTTCTCAAGAATTAATTTCAAATAAGCCAAATATTTGAGCATAAACCCTAAAAGTACAAAATGTCTAAAAGACAGTATAGAAAAAAATCCTTTCAATTTAAGGGTAGCTGAATATTTCTAAGGGCAAAAAATATTAACTAAACAATAAAACCCCCATGTGTCTGTCAGATTGCTGTTAGGGGCTTGTGTGTTGTTGTGATGCTGAAAGTTATGCCACAAATATCTCAGATACCAGAAGGGCCACCCATGGTGGACAGGTTTCAGCTGAGCTTCCAGTCTAAGACAGACCGGGGAGAAGGACCCAGCAGCCATTCCCCAAACACTTAGCTATTTAAAATGGTATGAATGGCAGAGAAGTGCTGTTGGTAAAAATATTGTATCCAGGGAACTGCCTGATAGTGTTTCGTTTGTACATAGGGTCACTATGAGTCAGACTTGATTTGATGGCACTTAATAACTAGCAGAAAAAAAAGAAAAAGGATGAAGTACACTTTATCGAAGGGAAATCATTTGCCCTTCAAAAGACATTGTCAAGAAAAGGAAGTCTCAACTCACAGACTGGGAGATGTTATTTGTAATGTCTAGATCTGAGAAAGGTTCATATCTAGAAGGTATGTTGTTGCTGTTGGGTGTTTCCAAAAATACAAAATGAGGCCAGCATGTTGGATCTGACTTGCAGTGACCCTATGTACAGCAGAATGAAACACTCTCCAACACTGTACTGTGCATACGAACTTCTAATGCTTGAGCCCAATGTCGCAGCCACTGTCTTTCTTTTCCTTTTGGGTCATGCCACATCAGCAACTGGAGGTCCCAGGGGCTTTACTCCATTTCCATCATTAAGGTCGACTCTACTTTGAGGAGGCAACTCTTCCCCAGTCGTTTCTTGAATGCCTTCCAGCCTGAGGGGCTCATTTTCTGGCACTGTATTTTGACAGTGTTTCTCTGCTATTCACAGGGTTTTCAATGGCTAATTGTTTTAGGAGTGGGTTGCCGGGTCCTTCTCCTTAGTCTGTCTTAGTGTGGAAGCTCAGGTGAAACCTGTCTACCATGGGTGGCCCTGCTGGTATCTGAGATACTAGTAGGATAGCTTTCAGCTCCACAGCAACACACAATCCCCACTGCATGACAAGTTGACAGACACCTGGGGATCTAGAAGATAGAGTTCCCTTAAAACTCAAAAATAGAAAGCAAACTAATAATAAGGGGAGAAGATTTGAGCAAACAATTTAGCAAGATCCTGACTCCAAAGTAAAAAAATAAATAAATAAAAAGTGGGCTGGGAGTGTTGGAGTACCTGCAAAGTATGTGCAAAATCCAGGGTTTGTCACCCAGTTACCACAAAAGAAAAAGAAAGAAAAGAAAAAAGAAAATGCAAAGCTGAACACAGCAGTAGAAAAAAGAAAATGCAAAGCTGAACATAGCAGTGCATACCTGTAATCCTAGCACTCAGGAAGCAGAGGCAGGAGGATCAATGCAAGCTCAAGGCCAGCCTGGGATACCTAGTGAGTTCCAGACCTGGTGAGATTCTGTCTCAACAAACCAAAAACAAACAAACAAACCCCCCAAAACCCCAAAAAGTAAAAAAGAGGGGAGGTGGGGAACAAAGAGATGGACTGGCTTACATAGAATTTCTGTAATGAGGGCTGCAGACTTGAGGCCGTGCTTGTTCCTGACTGGTTTATTGCAGGTGGCAGCTCGTTGGTCAGGTCCATGTGGAAAAATAAGAATTTGTTGTGGCTCTCTTGGCAATCAAAATAAGAACATGCAAAGTTCAGTTTGTGGTTCTTTCGGGAACACTAGGTACAGTGGCGGCACCCCTCCCCACAGTCGGCCAAAGGCTGGGGGCTCTGTTTTGAATTTAGCTCCAGTTTGCCACTGGGGACCCTTCTTGGAGATTTAGCTTTTCTTAAAGTTCACAAGCACGTAAAATGATGCTCAATACCATTAGTAGAAAAATGCAAATTAAAATGAGATACTACTTTGTATGGAAATAACTAAAATTATGACTAAAATTTAAAAAACCTGCAAGGCTACATATTGATGCAGATTTTGAGCAAGCAGAACTCATGTATTACTAGGATCTGGGAGTGTAAGATGGTGCAATCACTTGGGGGAGTGTTTGGAAACTTTGTACGAAGTTAAGCATACACTTACCAAATGACTCAGCAATTCCATTTCCATATCTTTACCCAAGAGAAGTGAAAACATATGTCCATAAAAAGACTTGTGTAGGAATGTTCATGGCAGTTTTATTCATAATAGATCAAATCTGGAATGAACTCAAATGTCTAGCAACTGGGAAGGGATAAACACTTAGGATACATATATATCATGGAGTATTACTTAGCCATAAACAGGAAGATCTACATCACAGCATAGATGAATCTTAAAGACCCTATGTTGATTCAAAGGAACTGGATAGAAAAAATGCATTCTGTATGATGCCATTTATATTAAGTTTTTACACAGGCAAAACTTACCTGTAGGGATAGAAACCAGATCGGTTGTTAACTGGAGCAGTTGGGTGGAAGGGAGGAGGTTGACTCCAAGGCAGTAAGGGAACTTGCTGGGGAGATGAAATGGTGGTTGCACAGGTGTACACCTTGGTCAAATGTCATTGACCTGTACATTTAAAATGTGCGTATTTTTGCTATAAGAAAATAAACCTTTATAAGATTGGTTTTTAAATAAAGGCATTTAACGTAAAAATCTGAATTTTAGAATTATCTTGAATACCCAGATAAGGAAATCCTGGACAAGAAATCCCACATAGCAATGACCAGGTGGAGCTGCGCTCTGGTTGTCCTGATCCCAGGGGTGGGTGTCTCTCTCGGTTCTCACACCGCTGCTGTCATTTGGATCTGAAATGCCCCCAAGAGTCTCACAGGTTAAAGGGTTGGTCTTTGGCCCATGGCACTTTTGGAGGTGGTGGAGCCTTGAAGATTTGGGGCCCATGGGGAGGAAGTTAGGCCATTGGGGTTGTGTCCTTGAAGAGGCTATTTTGACCCTCTTCCTGTCTGTCTCTTTTTGCTTCCTGATTTCCACGAAGTGGTTGGGCCTCCCTGCTGTGCTCCCATTATGACGAGCTGTGTGGCAATAGGGCCACATGATCAAGGACTGAATCTCTGAACCTGTGAGCCAGAATAAACCTTTCCTCCTTATAACTTGTTTACCTTAGGCATTTTGTCACAGTGGTGGAGAGCTGACTGACATACTCTTTCTTCTCTTTTCACTCACTTATGCTGACATATTGCTGCATATTTGCCTTCTGTTCTTTAAAATATATGGTTCATAGGCCAGGCATGGGGGCACACGCCTGTCATCTCAGCAACTTGGGAGGTGGAGGCAGGAGGATTGCAGGTTTGAGGCCAGAGGCAGGCTGTGTAACTCAGCGAGACCCTGTCTCAAAATAAAAACAGTAAAAAATAGTCTGGGGGTGTAGCTCAGTAGTAGAGCACTTGCAAAGCATGTGTGAGGCCCTGGGTTCAGCCCCCAACTGCTGTAAAAAAATATAGTTCATGTCCTCATTGATTTATTCATCCCGCACGTAATAGCCAATGTGTTCTTACTCCTGTTGCCTGCATATTTCTTCTGACATTGACCCCCTCTTAATTTGAGCCACAGGGATATACCTAGAGGATACACAGTAACCCGGGTCTAGGTGGTGGCATCTCGTAGACCTTCTGCAAGCTTAGCTGCATTTGGCCCAGGGGCAGAGGGTGGCAAGACTCTGCCCCGTGGGAATAAAGGAGCAAGGCCAAGAGGGAGGGGCTACCGTTGGTTATTCTGACCATCGCTGACTCTCAGGTCTTTCCCTAAAGACCAGCTCAGCTCTGGGATAGAGAGGCCAGTGTTTGAGATGGCTTTATGGAAAACCCAATCGGGGCACGTAAATCAGGATCTGAGTTAGAGAAAAGTGGGATTTTATAAAATGGATCATTATCGTATGGCTTCAGCTGTGTAAATCAGTCCATTGTAGCTAAAGTGTGAAGTGAAGACCTTTAAATCAAAACATTTTCTTTAGGAATTCCTGGGCAGGACTTGTAAAGCTGCGGTAGGATCCGTGAGCTCTGCCTGCAGTTCTGTAAATCCGTTGCCTCCCCTATCAAGCAGCTGAATGTTTTAACTAAATCTAATTCTTAAAATAATGATTTCTGAATCAAAACTTTGCCGGGAAGATTTACAGGCAAGTTTTATAAATCAGAGGCAAGATATATAACTCGGATAGCGAGAAGTGCAGATTTATAAATCCAACTTGTAAATCAGGAGAAAAAAACATCATGTTTTACACTAAATAATATTTTTACAAATGGCACCTCGTACATCATGCAATCGCCACAAATCTTTCACGCCGGAGTCAGGCTACATAATGCAAGGCTGCATCACAAAGAAACAGAGGCCTGGGTGGTGGAACCAGGGTTGGGTGGAGTGGGTTGGGGAAGATCCTCCTGTGTCCCCTTCAGTAGCCAAGAGAAGCTGGCGGCACAGCTATCAGAGCCACGTAGGCCTGTCCTTCCCCTTGGTCTCCTGAGAGCTGATCTCGTGTGTGAATGACATCACCACGCGGGGCTCAGTTTACACTTGTACAAATCGGGGGGAATAAGGCCTCGGTCAAAGCACTGTGGTGAGGATTAAATAAGATAATAGCCATGGAGCCGTGAGCTCAGCGGCTGGAAAATACTGAGTGCTTAATAAACGTCAGTTATCTAGCTGTGTGCCATTTTGTATTCATTATTATCAGCATCAATATTATTGTTTTCAGTCTACATCGTTTTCCCAGCCCCTGACTCACTGCAAAGACAGAAGCGGGAAGCAGAGACCACGATGGGGTTCTGAACTCCAGCGCAAGCTGAAAGCTGCTTGGTCCTTTCCATCATGTTAAGTCGCATCATTTTTCTCCATTATTCCTCAGCTTCTCACTGCACTTAGTTTCCCCAAAAGTCTCCTGAAGACCTTTTTTTTTTTTTCAGACCCAAGATCTGTGCTGAATTTAAATAAAAGTTAATGTTTTTAAGAAGCTTGTTACAAAAACAATACATTTTTATTGCAGAATATCTGAGAAATAATGAAAATCACCAGTACCCTTGCTACCTAGAGATAATCGCTGATAACTTTTTGGTTATCCTCTTAAAGTCTTTTTCTATGCATATATTTACATACATACATTTTAAAACACAAAAAAATGAGACCACACCGTACATGTCGCTCTGTGACTTTGTTCGTTTAACTGTATATTGTGAACGCTTTCCAGAGTCACTAAACAGTTTGCCATAGGATTTCTTTTATGACTGTGGATTATAATGTGCTGTAATTTATTTAAGCAGCTCCATATTGTCAGACATTTATTTTGTTTTTTAATTTTTTGCTATTATAAACAACCTTCCAGGGAACATCTTTTAAATAAATTTCTGCAGTTATTTATGATGATATTCTAAAGATAAATTCCTAGAAGAGGAATGGCTTTGTGAGTGGGCTATGTGCACTTTAAAGAATTTTGCCAAGTTACCCTGTGGAAAGGCAGTATCACTTTAAGCTCATGCCAACCATCTTTGGGCGCCCATTTTTCCACACTCCAGAAAATCTTTTCTCTCCCTCTTTTTTGAACTGTCAATGTAACGGCTGAAAAATTGTGTTTCACTATTGTTTCAGTTTGCACATCTTTGACAGCTTGTAAAGTTGAACATTTTTCATATTTTTGCTGTTAGTACTTTCTTTCGTGAATTTCCTAATCATCTCCTTTGTCCACACTGACATTTCAGAGCATTAGGCATATAAACCCTCTGGTTATATATCTTGCCAATTTTTTTGTCTGTCATTGGCTGGTAGCTATTGCCATGGCAGAAGATTTGAATTTATCTGTGGTCAATTCCATAATATTTTACTTCACTGTAATATGCTACTTAAAAATTTTCTCAGTGTAAGATCACATAAACATGCACTGCATTTTCATCTACTTCTTTTGGATATGTAGTTTTACACTTTTAATCCACCTGAAATTTATGTTAGGATGTGTTATGAAGTAGTGATGAATAAGTTTACCATGAGTGTTTCATAACTGGTCCCTCAACATCTCCCCCAGAGATCTGAAGTATCCCTCTTACAACGAACTTCATTCCTAAGCCTGCCTGCCCGCCTGCCCGCCTGCCTGCCTGACTGATTTCCTTCCTGCCTGACTGACTTCCTTCCTTCCTGCCTGCCTTCCTTCCTTCTTTCCTTCCTTCCTGCCTTCCTTCCCCCTCCCTCCTTCCCTTCCTATCTTTCAAATATGTTTGACAAATGCTCTACCACAGAGCTATACTCCCCATTCCTCATAAGTGTTCTTTCTACCTGCCCATTCTCTGTTTTAATTACTGTAATTTCAGAATCTATTTTGATTGTCTGTGCAAATGCTTCTAATCCTTTTGTTTGGTTATGCTTTACTTCATTGTTTCATTTAGTAATTATTCCAGACAATATTTATATTGATAATCATTTCATCAAGTTTCAAAGGAAAAGCTATTAAAATTTAGATTGTAATTCCAACAGACTTATACATAAATTGGGGGTGAATTGACACGTGAACAGTTTTTAGTCTTCTCTTCCAAGAACATGTCATGTAACTCCTCTGCATTTACCCTTCTAGAACCTACTTCAGTAAAACTTTTCTATTATCTTCCACAGAGACCGGAGGATAATAGAAGGTGAGGGGAAGACCCACACAGCTTCCCAACCAGGTGCGGCTGTCATGTGATCCAATTTCTGTCAAATTTGGGATCCAAAGGTCTTTTTGGAGGCAGGAGGAAATGGAGAGTGGTTAGCACCTAAGTTTAGATGCCACGCTCTCTGGGCCTCTCTTTGGAGAACAATGGCTTCTAGCAGCGTTCCTTGGGAGATGTCTAAGGCTGAAGCCTACCAGTGCCTCTGTGGTCTCTTACCCTTGTGGGATGCAACCCTGCAGGCTCTGCTCAGCATCTTGGCAGCATCAGCGAGGACCTGAGTTTAGATGAACACCGCTCCCTGCATTCAGTGTTCAAATACCCCAACTAGAGGAGGAAACTTCGACCCTCAGCTTCTGATTGAAATAAGATAAAGCCAGTAATAATGGGAAACAATCCACACTTGCTGTGGGACAGCATGCCAAGGTGAATGCAGGAATTATGTGGGCTCCAATAACACCTGCTTATTGAAGGGGGTCCTTCTGCTCTCTGTGACTTCCCTGGTGAAGTACAGCCTTGGGCACCATGAACACATGTGATGCTTCAGGACATGAATCTAGGTGATTTGTGGAGCACATTGTAGGGCATGAGTGGGGCTCGGGAAGACTTGGCAGGAGACTGCTGGATCATCCAGGTGAGAGGTAACAGTTTTATGCAATGATCTAAGCTGGTGATGGAATCAGTAAAATTTACCGATGACATCACAGCGGGGGAAGATGGAAAGGATGACCCTCAGGTTTCTGACAAAGAAAGGGGATGGTTATTGAGTGTGTTAGTCGGGCTTTTTCATCACTGGGATCCAACACCCACCTGAGAGAACTGAAAGGGAGGAAATATGTATTTTGGTTCACGGTTCCAGAGGGTCAAATCCATCATGGTGAGGAAGGCACGGGAGAGCTGCTCACATCATGGCAAATGGGAAGCAGAGAGTGAGAGTGCAGGCACCGAGCTGGCTTTCTCTTGTTCTCTTCTTCATTCCCTCCTGGCCTCTAGCCCACGTGGTGGTGCTGCCTACATTCAGGGCAAATCTTCTCCCTCAGTGAATCCTCGCTGGAAGCATCCTCACAGACCACCCAGAGGTGAAGCTCACTGATCTTGTTGTCATTGTTAGGTGCTGTCAGATCAGGTCTGACTCACAGTGACCCTATGTACAGCAGAACGAAACATTGCCCAGCACTGTGCCATGCAAGTGATCTTTTTATGTTTGAGCCCATTGTTGCAGTCACTGTGTTTCTTCTCATGTAGAGTTGTGCTACATCACCAAAAGGAGGTCCCATTCCTGTCATTAGGGCTGACTCTACTTTGAGGAGGTAACTCTTCCCTAGAGGTTTCTTGAATGCCTTCCAGCCTGGAGGGCTCATTTTCCGGGACTCTATTTGACAGTGATTTTCTGCCATTCATAGGGTTTTCAATAGCTGATTGTTTTGAGAGTGGGTTGTCAGGTCCTTCTCCCTAGCCTGTCTTAGTGTGGAAGCTCAGCTGAAACCTGTTCACCATGGGTGGCCCTGCTGGTGTCTGAGATACCAGTGGCATAGCTTTTGGCATCACAGCAACATGCAGCCCCCACAGTACGACAACCTGACAGACATGTGAGGAACCCATCCCTGGGTACTTCCAAATCCAGCTACGTTGACCATGAAGATGAGCCATCACACAGAGATTTTAAGACTGGGATGGAAGTAGATTTGGGGGCCACTGGGGGTAGATCTGCTCAGAGAGGAACATAAGCCATGCCGGTGTGGGGCCAGGCTCTCTTGTATGTTAAGAAACAGAAACCCTCCATTTGATTCTCTCAAGTGAAAGAAAAGAGCTTGGCACCTGCAGTGGAGAATGCAGACCGGGTGCTCCACATGGGCATCAGCTGTCTTCCCTGCTCTGTTCTCTTGAGGCCATGCCTTCCATTTGTTGCCCTCTTCTTCTGGCAGACTCTTGTCACGTGTCCTGCCCATGTTGGTCTAGCCACCTCAGCTTATAGTCCTCCAGCTTAGCAATACCAGCAGGGACATAGTTATTTCCTTCCCCAGAGAGCATCAGCAAAGTTGTTGAGTGTAAGTGTTCTCGGCCCACTTTTGGCTCAGTACTCCTCTCCCTGCCAATCTGCCGCTAGGTGGGCCCATCATGTGGTTAAATCACATTGCAAAGCTGTGGGACAAGGGCAGTTCTCCAAAGCACAATAAAAGAGGGAAAGAAATACTGGATGGATCATAGACGACCACTGATTGCCCGGAGATGGTTTACTCAAAAACTCACTGGTTAAGGTGACTTTGCCAATGCAGAGGTGCTGTGAGAGCTTGTCCCGGGCCTGGGAGTGTCCCCAGAGAGTTCCCTGGACAGACAGAGACCTCCCATTGCCTCACTTCCCCAGAAGCTGAGCAGAGATGTTAAGCAGGGGTTGGTGCTCAGGTGAGGAGCTTGGGATAGGACAGCGGGTGGAAGGAAGGTGGTGGGGGCCAATTCTGATGGAATGCTGAAAGGACTGGACTTATCTTAGTCAGCTTTGCATTACCACATTAAAGTGCCTGACACCAGCCACTTATTAGAGAAAAAAGGTTTATTTACCTCACAGTTTTACAGGTGCAAAATGCAAGATTGGGTAACCCATGGATTTGGCCTCTGGTGAGGAGGCAGATGGTGATACATCATGGCTGGGGGGAGCACGGGAGAGGAGTTACATCTCCATCCAGAACAGAGAGGGAGAGCAACCGAGGTCCAGCCATCCTTACAGGCAACCATGCCCAATGACCTAACTGCCTCCCAAGTAGGCCCCGCCCCTTAAAGATCCACAGCAACTCCCAGCGCTGCCATTCTGGGGACTAAGCCTTTACATGCACATCTTTGGAAAGCACCCAACATGGATGTCACAGCAGGACTGAGTCGAATGGAGGTGAGGAGTGGAGACAGCCTGTGGACAGTGCTCCTTGGAGCCAGGTGGAGAAGGGCAGCAAGGGGACAGAGCAACAGCAGCAGAAAGGTGCATGGGAGCATGGAAGGTGAATTTAAGATGGGAACACTGGGGGAGATTTTAAGAGAGAAAACAGGTCACTGTTGAAGGAAGCCATGAGGAGGCAGGAGGGAAAAGAGGCCTCAGGAAGAAGAGTGCCATGTTCATCTTTACTGTTGTTGTTGTTGTTGTTTTTAGGTGCCATCAAGTCAGGTCTGACTCAGAGTAAAATGATGTACAACATAACAAAACACTCCCCAACACTGTCCCATGCCCGGCACCGTGTCTGTGCTTCCCTGCTATTCATACAGGTTTTGATGGCTGGTTGGTTTTTGGGAATGGGTTGCTAGTCCTTCTCCCAAGCTTACAGCTTCTGGTGTTCCTGGGAGGTGTCCCATAGGTAGGGGAGGATCTCACAGGTGCAGATGGGGTCATGGACTCAGTGCTGGGAGCATGAAGTGCTCCCATGGGATGGCTCCATGTTTCTCCAGGAAGTACCGGGTCAGGTCACTGCCAAGACTGGCGGTTGAGGATCAGAAGAGGAACTGGAATAATTACTGTGCCCTGAGGTTGGTGGGGGGAAATGTGCCAAGAATGCTGGCCAGCATGGTGCGGGGAAAGGAGCCTAACAGTGAAAGGAGAGGCATTTCTGGAATTCTCTCATGTGCATGACCGAGGAGTGGCCCTGCCTCGGTCGAGGTGGCAGGAAACCTGTCAGCTCAACCCGGCTAGAGCTGGTGCCAGACGGCTGGCCTCCATCTCCAGAACCCCAGAGAGGTGGCACATTCCTCATCCTCACATCTAGGGCTGGCTCTGGGGGAGCTGCTGGGTGCCATGGAGTTAGGTCCAACTCATAGTTACCCTGTGCACAGCAGAATGAAACACTTCCTCAAACTGTGCCAGGCTCACCATCTTCTTATGTTTCAGCTCATTATTGCAGCCACTGTTTCTTCTTATTTTGAGTCATTTGCATTAGCAAAGGAGTTCCCAGGGGCTTTACTCCACTCCCACCATTAAGGTTGACTCTACTTTGAGGAGGCAACTCTTCCCCAGTCATTTCTTGAATGCCTTTGAGCCTGGGGGGCTCATTTTCCGACACCATATTTAACAGTGTTTCTCTGCTATTCACAGGGTTTTCTTTCTTTCTTTTTCCAGACAGCTTACAATAAATTTAATAAGACACATCTGCTATTCATAGGGTTTTCAATGGCTAATTGTTTTGGGAGTGGGCTGCCAGGTCCTTCTCCCTAGTTTGTCTTGGTCTGGAAACTCAGCTGAAACCTGTCCACCATGGTGGTATCTGAGATACTGGTGGCACAGCTTTTAGCATCACAGCAACACGCAAGCTCCTATAGCAGGACAAGAGGACAGATGTGGGGGCACTGTGGCACCTTGAATTGTATTCTAGGAACCCTGGATCTACTGCAAGGTCCTAGAATACAAGTCAGGGTGCTGCAATGCTTGAGCACCAGGGTACCTGAAATCCGACGGTCTCATATGTAAAGGGTCGTCAATATTTGCATGAAGAAGAAACACTTTACAGCCCTTTTCTTACTTTCAGGAAGTCGTCAGATTTGCCAAAATTCACAGGTCCAGCCTCACCACACCTTATAGAGGTCAGACACTGCCACTGGAAGCTCCCTGCATATTCCATGGGACCCCAGGGCATTGGCACTGCACCCGACACAGAACGTTCTCAGTTACCATTGGAGGAATGAGTGAGGGATACTCGGAGCCCGTTCTGACTGCAGACGCCACGCGTATCACATGTACCCCGACACTGAGGCCTCTGTGTTCATCTTAGCTGATAGTTTTCTGTTTAAGAAATTCATGTTGGGCTTTATCACATGCAGCTCTTGTCTGGATTGACAGCTGGTGGATTGAGCAGAATTTTCAAATGTCAATGTCATCAAAGACAGTCGCGGTAGATTCCACTTGATTTTTATGTCTTTCACTCTAGAGTTTAGTCAGTAGAGTGCTGCTCTGTGCTCTGTGAGGCCCTGGATTCGATCCCCAGCACTACAAAAATGAGAGAAGGACCTGGTAGACCACTCCTGAAAGAATCAGCCATTGAAAACCCTGTGAATAGCACAGAAGCACTGACAAATTCCCAGATATGGCACAGTGTTGAGGAGAGTTTTCTTCTATTGTACATCGGGTCGCCATGAGTCAGCCGACTCAATGGCACCTCACAACAATAACTCTTTCCAGCATTTAAACAGACAGATGTCTCTTCTGCACACATGAACTACTCTCACTGCTGAATGGCAATGATTGGATTTACTGTCTGGAATGTTCTCTGGCCCTAAGGCTGGAGCATGAGCCTTGGTGGGATTGACTCACTGGCTTCAGGGAGGTCTTACTGTGTCCCCAGGGACCTACTTGACCAAAGCTCAAGGGAGTACAGCCTGCAAGACACAGACGGAGACAACCTTGGAGTGACTGTCTCCACAAGAAACGTTGCTTGAAACTTCTCCTCCGTCCCCCTCCAGGATGCCGATGTGATTATGCGCGGAGCTGTTGCTATTTACAGATCTCTTAGCGTGGAGAGCATCGCCCAGCCAATGACACAGTTAGAGTCATCTAGACATATGGTTCGGATAAATAAGGCACAAAGTGCAGATTAACCACGGTTGACGGTCACGCCCGCCCCTCCTCCCCAGGGAGGGACCTCTAGAAACCTCCTCAGAGACAGCCATCCATATCAGAAAGCACAGGGCCGCACTGGGTTTAGACAAACGCTAAGCCTTATTTAATGCTTCTCCTGGTGCCAGAGCACAATGGCACCAAGTGGTCTGGGAGAAGTTATCCACTGCCCGGGTCCTGTAAATAGCAACCGAGCTCCTGCCGGATTCCATGCCCGTGTGCGCGGGGCCAACGACCGCCTTTCATTTTTCATCTTCTTGCTTCCAGGTCTGGGATCCCCCAAAGCCGGCCTGGCTCAGGCATCTGACATCAGAAGTGTGCCGGGCTAGACACCCGCAGCCTCCTCTCGGTGCCTGCCTTCCCCCTCCACTGAGGTCCTTCCCTTGGAGGAGCCCCCCATGCCTGTCCACCGGGGCGCGCCTCCACCCCCAGGCTCGGACAGTCCATTCTGGATTTCCTCCCACCCCCTGGGTGTCGTTAGCACAGAGCTGATTCTGTTTTCTGGCAGAGAGGGTCCCCGCATTTCCCATATTTTATATTTCATAAGAAATTCTTCCAGGACAGGAAACTTTCTGTGTGAGGTCCTTGGCCTCATCATTGACACATGAACTGTATAAAGGTTGTTTGACAATGAAGAGTCTAATATTTGCTTTTCATAAGACATGTGCATCCTTTCCAGAGAAGAGAGCAAAATAAATAAATAGCTGAAGTAAAAGACTTCTACTTGGCTCGAACACTGGTACTGGAGCTTTTCAGAAAGTAGAAGAAGAGGAAAAAATTCCGCAGAACACTGGGCTAATTATGTGCCTGCTTTCTTCCTCATATTGGTAGCTTTTAGATGTACATTTGTATTTAATTCTATCTCATTCTCTTTCTGTCTCACTCTCTCTTTCTCTATCTCCCCCCCCACACACACAAACACATATCTCATAAAAATTAAAATTAGAATTCTTCATCCAGGGACCCACCTGGGAAGGTAGGCACACAACGGCTGGCCAGTGTCACGTCAACCTTAAAGGCTTAATGTTTTATGAGTTGATAAACCTTCAAGGCTTAATATTTTATTAGCTGGCCCTGATATTTTAAGTATATCCCAATGACAAATTCTGCTCCATGAGATGGACAGAGGAGCGAAGCCCAGGTTCCGATGTCAGAAGAGAGAGGGGTTTCCAGGAATGGGGTAGGGGCATCGCATTTCCCACACCCTCTCCGTGGAAATCCCAGAATCCTGCCTTCAGATCAGCGGAGCCACGGTAAGTCAGGCGATTTCTGCAAGATCTGCTCAAGTGGCCTTGACGGCTCTCTTCTTTTGGAGGCTGGGAAGATGACAGAGAGTCTCCCGCTGTGACCCCACATGGGTGTAATTGACGGCTCTCCTTCCATCATTTCCACATCTTTTCCAGCCCTCTGACATGAGTGAGGAAGACTCCTGAGTCACTCTCTGTCACATTCATCTGGCCGAGGAGCAATAGAGTAGGACGGGAACAGAGATTCCCAGGGCAAGGCTAATGGACTTACCAGAGACGCTTACCTGGATTCAATAATTCAAATCAACTCCATCCAATTCAGCTATTATCTCCTGAGGACCTTCTAGGAAGGGAGCTCCTGAACTGAGCCCTGCAGAAGTTTGAGAGAAGGATCAGTCTGCCTTTCTGAAGCCCCAGTCCACAGGGAGAAACGCTTAGTGTTAAAATAATCCCAGCAGCAAAGCAGCCATGACAGGGGCAGGAAGAGCCAAAGGAAGGAAGAATCAACTCTGATCAGCACTGGGGAATGGAAAGAGGGGCATCTGGATGGAGCCTCTGGGAGTTCCCCCAAACCTGGGCAAGTGATGGTGTAGGTACCAGTTTTCATCCGTACTTACCTCTTTAGATCTCAAGGGTCAAAATAAAAATCTCTCCAACCTTTTTGAAAATCACATCTGGCCACGTGCATGTGACCGAGGCCACTTCTATTGTGCCTCCCACATATACTGGATGCTTCATTTTGCATCCATGGAAAGCCGATTATCCAAGCCCATAAAGAGGGATCCCACATTCAGTCTTATGTGACGTTCATTAGTAACACGTTCCATATGCACTTACAGATGTACGTTCTACAAATTAGAATCCCCACGGGCTAGCTCTGGAGGAAGGAAGTTTGTGAGAACTCTCTCGGGAACTCAAAAAATTGATGGGAAACATACAGACCTTGTTCAAAATAGACTAGAATCAAGGTACGCCTCAGATCCAGGCAGTTCAACCACATGTACTGAAGGGGACCATGAGTGCCAGCCACTTCCTGGCCTCACACCCCTGTATTCTGGATGTGATGTTGTGGGGGAGAGAAAAGCTGGCAGCCCTGGATCGTGTCAAAGGTCTGACTCTTGGCAGTTCGCTTGACAGTCTTTCTAAGAACTGGGACAGAAAGAGAGGTCAGCCCTCCAGAGGGAAATCAGGATGCATTCTTGGAAAGAAAATGAAAGTGTGCCGGGTGGCAAGACACAAAGCAAGCCCCCAAGATCATGGGTCAATGTGATGATTCATCTTAGTGGTGGACCTGACTGGATTCAGAAACGTCTAGAAGATAATAAGTGAAGCCCACCTCTGGGTGCATCTGTGACAGCATTTCCAGATATGATTAGATCATGAGGACTCTGACTGAATGGATGGATTGATTCCCTGGTGGATTCATAAGATGGCGGCATTATTGGGAAGTGGTGAATAGTAGGAGGTCTGGCCTGGCTGGAGGAAGCAGGTCCCTGGGTTATGTCCTTGGGGGCTGTTTCTTGCCCTGGTCCCCTCCTGTACACGCCTACTCTGCTTCCTGGCCACCGTGGTGTGAGCTGCTCTGATCTACCACACCTTCCTCACCATGTTGGACTGAAGTCTCTGAAATCATGAGCCAAACTGAAGCATTCCTCTCCTTAAATTGTTTCTGCCAATTGTTTGGTCCCAACTACCTAAAAGTTGCCTGCAGCCGTAGCCCTGTGGCATCCAGTCCCTTCAGATCTCGGAAGCTAAGCAGGGTCAGGCCTGGTTAGTACTTGGATGGGAGACCGCCTGGGAACACCAAATGCTGTAGGCTTGGGAGAAGGACCCGGCAACCCACTCCCAAAAATCAATCTGCCATCGAAAACCTGATGAACAGCAGAGAAGCACTGATGATAGTGTTTTGCCTGTTATATGTAGGGTCACTATTAGTTGGATACCAACTCGATGGCACCTCACAACAACAAAGCAGCAACCTAAAGGTATCTAACATCATCAAGCACCATCTGGATATTGAGATAATAAAGTCACAGACACCGAAACCAAAGGACAGACAGACATTTTAGTGTTGGGGAATAGATATGTAAATAACTCACTGCAAATAAAGATAGGAGAGCGCTACAAGGAAGGAGAGATGAAAATGCAGCTCCCAGGGAGCCCAGAGGAGGGACCTGGGTTTCTGCTCAGTGCACCCAGCTAAGCTCAGGATGAAGGCAGGGCAATGCTGTGGGGGGATTGTAAGTTGTATCTGACCAACTCAGACCCATGGCAGAGCCCAGGAGAAAATTTGGGTTAGCAACTAATGTCACATAAGGAACTATGACATCTGTTCCTTGTTGATTTGGGTTTGAAGACATTCACCACCCACTCATTGACATTCCTGTGTCTCAGAAAAGTGTCACTCAGCTTTTGTATTAACTGCACTCACACACAAGTGTGCACGTGCACACACACTTCTGTTGGAAACTCTGCCTAAATCCACCATCATTTACCCACCGCTGGAAGAACCCAATGTCCTTTTCCTGAGTTTTCATTGCGCTTTCTTCTTGTCCCTGTGACTGCATCTGCCCTTGTAACTTAACATTAAGAATGGTGATGGGTGGCTCGCCAGTGCCCCCTGCCCTGTGCCTGCCATGGTACTGGGTATAGAGCCGACAAGTGATGCGTGTTGAATGACTCACACACTGAGCAACACCATCACCCTCATCTTCATCTTCTGGCTCTGCAATTGGGGGTCCTGACTAGCTTAGCATCTGTGCAGTTCACAGTTTGTATATAACTTATTTTAGTGGATGTTCCTGGTGCTTTCTATAGTGGCCTTCTTTGAATTTTCAGTCCTGGGTTCATAGATACCGCCATGTGTTCAATAAAATGCATTCCTTTACCTCTCTGGGAACAAGGATCAGCTGACACATTCCCTCTCTCTCTCTCTCTCTCTCTCTCTCTCTCTCTCTCTCTCTCCACACACACACACACTATTCTCTTCCATCAATCCATTCAGCTATCCATATGGTAATATCAATATCTTAAGTATTTTAGGTATTTTTTGTTAGTGCTGGGGGTTGAATCCAGGGCCTCATACAAGCATTTACAAGCACTCTACCATTAAGCTGCACCCTGAGCCCATTTTTTTACTCTTTATTTTGAGTCATGGTCTCACTGAATTATGCAGGCAGCTATGGCCTCAAATTCATAATCCTCCTGCCCTGACCTCCTAAGCTATGGGGATTACAGGTGTGTGCCACCACACCTGGTTATTTTACCTATATTTAAATACTATAAAGTGAGTCTTAAAACAAGGAAACAGAAGATCTTCAATGTTTTTAAAATGTCTTTTAAAAATTAAATAAAATTAAAAATTCAGATGCACAAATCACATCTCCAGTGCTCTAAAGCCATGCATCCTTACTGGCCACTGCATCAGAAAGGGAAATGCAGAACATTCCCATTGACTCAGAAAGTTCGTTGGCCTGCACCACTCTAGAAGGGGTAAAGTTGCAATAGGGAGAAAGGCCAAGTCCCTGAAGAGTGCATGAAGTAGCCTCCTCTCAGCCATCTTCAGCACATGTGATAAGCATGTTCCGTCACAAAATATCTGAGCAGAACAATGTAACAGAGGAAGGATTTACTTTAGTTCATGGCTTCAGAGATCATAATCCATGGTCTACTGTTTTGGCTCATGGTTTCAGAGGTCACAGTCCATGGTCCACTGTTTTAGCTTGTGGTTTCAGAGGTCACAGTCCATGGTCCACTGTTTTAGCTTGTGCTTTCAGAGGTCACAGTCCATGGTCTACTGTTTTAGCTTGTGGTTTTAGAGGTCACAGTCCATAGTCCACTGTTTTAGCTTGTGGTTTTAGAGGTCACAGTCCATGGTCCACTGTTTTAGCTTGTGGTTTCAGAGGTCACAGTCCATGGTCTACTGTTTTAGCTCATGGTTTCAAGGGTTACAGTCCATGGTCTACTCACTCCATTGCAATTGGCCTGTGATAAGGCACAACACCGTGGCAGCATGTAAGTTTGCCACAGAGGAGAGGTGACTATCTCATGGTATTCAGGATGGGGAGAGAAAGAGAGCGGGAGGGAGAGGGAGTGGGAGAGGGAGGGAAGGAAGGAGAAAGAAAATATTATTATTATTATTATTATTATTATTATCATCATCATTATTATTATTATTATAAGAGGGAAGGGGTCAAGGACAAGGTGTGTTCATCAAATGCATCCCCTCCAGTAATCTAACATTCCACAATTTCCCCTACTTTCTAGACATCCATTCAATTATGAATCCATCAATGGATTAATCCATGGATGAGATCAGGGCCCCTGTGATCCATTCACTTCCTCCAATCCCCACTTCTGAACACTGCACTGGGGATCAAGCCTTCCACACATGAGCCTTTTAAGGAGACACTTCACATCCATACCAGAACACCGCGGATTGGATTTGCTAAGAAAAATAAACTTAGGCTGAGCTCTTTGGATCTGTGGGTTTATTACTCACAGTAGCTGGGGAGCCTTTGAAGCACATGCTACCAAACCAAATCACTCCATTCACTTCTCTCTGAACAGAATCTGGAAGCTCTCCATGGAGAAGTTTCTTGTCCATGAGCAGAGAACTAATGAATTTCTGGAATCCAATCCAGAAACCCTTGTTGGGGATTTTTAAAATAATATTTTCCAGCTAGGGTCCCTCATGACAGCTTGAGGGGCTGACCCCTAGTTGACCCCAGGGCTCATCCCACTCACTCAAAACAGCCCCTCCCATCGAGTGAGCAAAGATGGCCCCCGGCCAGCTTGACCAGCCTCAACCACCATAATTTTGATTGGCTCCCCTCACCACTGTGCAGG
>VMDO01010168.1:0-73073 GCA_007922755.1 Pedetes capensis | reverse complement strand
CTCAGCTCTTGACTATATATTTATGATAGTTATTAGGGATTCACAAAGGTCACATAATTCATCTGAAAATGATGTAAAATGAAGAAAAGAGATGAAAATGAAGACAAGAGGTAGGATATATAAATGGCCATGCCAAACAATTTGGAATTAGGCTATACTACAAAAGAGTGAAAAGAAAAAAAATTATATTAAAAATAATACTTAAATTTCAAACTATTTGAGGATTTCATTTTTTATTCCAACTCTTATTTTGTTAACCAAGCATTTAAAGGTAAGTTAAAATGAACGTATTATTTTGAATAAGAATGAAAGGGACTGCAGTTATTGCCTAGAGCAAGCACATACTACTATATAATGGAAAATAGATTCAGAAAAGTTATGTGACTTCTCCAAATGCAAACATTTACTTAATAAAAAGTCATGACTAGAATCTGAACAATGAGGTTAGGAACCCATAGGAAAAGGGAAAGTATTAACATCATTTCAATAAATAAAGTCTTCTATATGCTTAGAAAGAATTACAACATGGAGTTTAGACCATGGGTCTTCCCTGTCTAAGTCAATGCAGAAACTATCTTCAAAATAAATGGAGATAGAAGGGAGGTAGCTGAAAGGGTAGTTCATGAGAAGGTTGACAGAAAAAAACCTCTAATTTCTGTTACTGAGTCTAGTTTTCTCCAAACTACCCACCCTATAACCATACTTCTTTCTGGTTTCCAGAAAAGCAAATCAAACATTTAAATTAAAAAAAAAAAAATGTTAAAAGAAGGGAAAGCCAGTGTGGTAGCACATGTCTATAATTCCAGTACTCAGAGGTTAAGGCAGGAGGACCACACGTTCAAGGTCATCCTGGGCTACACAGAGAGTTCTAGGTCAGCTTGCACTACAAAGTGTAACTTTGTCTTAAAAGGAAAGGAAAGGAAAGGAAAGGAAAGGAGAGGAAAAAGAAAAGAAAAAGAAGAAAGGATAGGCTACAAAATTAACCATTAAAAGTAGGCTACATAAAATTTAAGATTAAAGAAAGAAATAATTAAAATGAGAGAATTAAATACCTAGGAACCATAAGAGATTGACTTTTTAAAGTGAGGTAAAATATATAGGACTAAAAGAAGGGAAAAGTATGCTTCTTAAATGACCAAGTCATATCTATGAAGCTATTCAACATTGTTAATAAATATACATAAAAGCTTTTCTGTTCTTTATTCTGCTAGCCTTTACACCCTTGCAGATGGAGAAGTTTGTGATTCTGTAGGACTCAGTGAATCTAGACAATCCCAGTATACAATACATATAGCCCACTTATCAAAACAAAATAAAATCACATCTTTATAGTCAAAAAAATGAAGAACCTACACTGGTTAAATAAATTATACAATCATGGAATAAAATGACATAGAGCAACTAAAATTAATACTTTAAAGTTTCATTTAAGGTTGTGGGGAGATGTTCGATTTTATTGTCAATTGGAAGCAAAACAGACACAGAGACTGATTTAAATATAAACATATGAATAAGAGAAAAACTCAGAAAATATTATTATTTGAATTAGTTATTTTCATTTACACTTGCCAAAGTTACTATAATAAACACATATTGCCTTTATAATGAGAAAAGAAAATAACTACATAATTAAAAGATCAACATAGTTAAAATACGATCTGTGGTCTTAGTATGACTCCTAAAAAGGAGTAACCCAGGTACTGAAAATAGGGGAGACTAAATTCCTTCAGTATAATTCTGCAAAAGGCTTGTAATCAACCGAAACAATTTTATTCAGTGCTTCCATGTTCCTACTTTCTTATTTTGAACTAAAACTATTAGATTTATATACAACATCCCCAAAAATAGACCCCAAACTTGGCAAACATACTACCTGAGATGGAAGTTAATGCCAAAGTCAAGAACTAAGGAAACAGGACGGCCACAACTACCAACACGGATGACCCTCTGTTGATCATCTATTATCCTTTAGAGAAAGCTGGTGGGAGGGATGGTCGAGGAGACTTGTACATGCCCAATCCATAAAGGAATTATCCATCCTTTCTTAGCACTGAAAAAGCCACTCTTACCAGAGTGATAGATGAGAAGGACAGATAAAATGTTTAACAATGAAATTGACTATAGATTAGAATTTAATTCTAACATAAGATGTCAAGTAAATCCTAAATCTAAATTGGTTTAGTCTTTAAAAGAAAGGGCTTATGAGCCAGGTGCAGTTGGAAGACAGGCCAAGTCAGTGTAACTTACAGACTGTCTCAAGATAAAATAAAGATAAATATAATAAGATAAAATAAATAAATAAATGAAAGCAGGCCTGGTGGTACAGAGTTCAGTGGTAGAGTACTTGCAAAGTATCATCAGCAAGACCCTGGGTTCAACCTCTAAGTACCAGAAAAGAAAGAACTCATGAATTCAGCTAGCCAGAGGGAAATCTTAGAGATAGTCTTAATGCTGTGTTGTATCTCCAGTGAATGAGGACAGAAAGTAAATTATCTCCATCAAGGAATTTAGCTAACATGCTTATAAAAACAAAATAAAACCTCAATATGATCCTAAAGGGCTGGGATTTAGCTCAGTTGGTAGATCTCTGTGCTGCAGTCTCTGAGGTCCCGAGTTCAATTCTCAGCACCACAAAAATGGGAGAAGGACCTGGTAATCCACTCCCAATGCAATCCTGAAACACTCAGCCATTGAAAACCCTATGAGGGTCACTACGAGTTGGATACCGACTTAACGGCACCTAACAACAACAACATGATCCTAAAAATGAAACAATGATGGTCTGTCTGTAAAAAATTAAAAGAAAATGTGGCAGCTAACTTTGCTGAGACAACAAATTACCTCACTGCTAAAAATTTATATGCAACCAGAGCTTTTGTTTCAATTAAAGATTTTAATTAATTCTAAGAAAGATATCCTTTTAAATGAGTGGAAGCTTAAAGGTCACAACATGGAAAAAGTAGTGTATAATAATATAGCACTATTTTACATAACCAGTTTGTCTTTTTAAAATAACAGTTTATATCCTTTTTGTGATAAAGCAGCACTTCTATTTCATTTTGTTTTCAACATACTCTATACTTAATACCAGGGTAAATCCTCCATTGCTTACATGTTGACTAAAGAATTATCATTCTATAATACAAACCATAACAAATCTCACTTGAAATATCAAGGTACTTGAAAGAAAATATGTGGCCTATGTAATTAGAATTAATTGACTTCATATAACTTTAAATTTAATCAATACCTGAATTCATCAATGATGTCTTAATTAACAATGCAGGTTTTAAAATCAAATATGTCAGTTGGTAGGAAAAATCTTTGGACATGCTAGATTTGTTGAGTGTTCACATGGGGAGCTCAAATGCAAGGCACACAACATTTGTTCCTAATGATCAAACAGTTATGATAAGATGGATAAGTCCAGGAGACTGAGAATCCTTAATTTTGAGCTTCCATCTTGAGACTTTCAGAGAAAATCAGGATATAAAAACTGCTGGTGGGGGTATACATTGCCCTTTCTTTAGCTTCCTTGGGGTTACAGTAAATTAAGCTATCCTGAGATGTCCTGCCCATTCCCATGGGAACTCTATCGGGCTGTGGAAAATGTGCCAGAAAACTCAGAAAAGAAGGAAATGAGATGGTAAAAGTTCTCTCCCAATTCTCCCTTCCCAAGGCCCACTCCACTTCCTCTAGGACTCAGGAGACCCTAGCCAGGAGCCCTGAACACCTGGGGATCAAAAAGCCTCTTTGAAAAAGGAGGACAAGCAATGGACTGTCCTTGAATTAGGCTGCAGGTCACCTGCTCCCTAGTGAGTGCTCACTCTAGGTCTCCCCTTCCCTCCCTTGCTTACTTTGCCCTTCCCCTTCTCTTTCTCACTCTGCCTTATCAGGACATAGAACAGCACTGGTTCATTTTATTTGCCTTATTATATACTGCTCTCTATTCTTAATTTCCCTAAGCCCTGACTCAGTAGTTTGCTATTTATCGATTGAGTTCTGGAGACGTGCCGACCATTGTACTAAGTGCTGAACATATATTACCCCAATTAACGCTCATGACAGGCCCGAGTTAGGTAATGAACCCCCAGAGATTCAAATTCATGTCTATTTGGTTCCAAACCCCACCCATCAAACCACTACAAATAGCCAACAACAGGATACTGATTAAACATTCACTTGGTTTTATATGATAAAAGTACCTCATACAGAAGACTAACGACACAGGGAAATCATCATATTGGAGGTTACAAAGCAGTAAGAACCATATAATTCCTAGCTAAGGAGAAAGTTATGCAAATAACCAAATGAATAAAAAAAGATTGAACTAATGTACACTCAAACATTAGGAGACACTACCCTGGGGGGTAGAGACTTTCTTTTTCCTTTATCCATTCCTCTTATTTTCAAAAAAAAAAAAAAAAAAAAAAGGTTTTTTAGAATAAATGAGTGTTGTTTTGTGACCAATAGGTGGACAGTAAGTTTTATTAAAAAAAAAAAACCAGCAAGAACAAAATACAGTATCATAAAGAAGGATAGAATGGACAATATTACCAGTATTAGTAGAATTCATAATTGCATTTCCAAGCAGGAAAATTATAGCCATAGAGAAAACTAGGCTGTAATTTTGTAGAAAAATAGTTAAGCTTTCATTAAATTGTAGATCAAATATGATAACTGCTTTAGTACTTGTAATCACATAGAAATAAAACATAAATGTGAAGATAATATTTGCGGTTATAAGTACAAAATTTTAACTGCATTTATGGTGCGAGCGTTTGTGTGAGAAGAGAGAAGATGACCTACCCACCCACGAACACATTTGCTTATGTACGCCTACCGTATGTCTGGGAAGACTCAAAAGGAAATGGTAATATTGGTTCTTCCTGAGGAGGCTTGCACTGAATTGGTGAAGGAGCAGGGCAGAGTACACAAGGTCCTTCCTTGTACGTTCTTTATTACTATCTGAATTTTGAAAGAAGTAAATGCATTATTTACTCAAAATAATTAAAAAGTCAACACCAGAGCATGAGAAAAACAATGTTTCTGGTTTTCTACTTTTAAAAAAATTCTAAAGGATAAAAAGTTATGTTAAATAATTTAAATGTCTTGTCTACTTTATAAAATAGTTTGTGAAAATACTCCATTTCCATACTGGCTTTCCTGTCACTGACTTCAAGATGTCTGTTTCAACAAATAAAACCACCAAATTCATTTACTTTCTTGATTCTGGTTTGAAAATCTTTAGGAGAAAAAAAGAACCACTGCTTTATCCACATATGTGCTTTCTGCGTAGCTATTTTTTTCTACACATCTTTTCTACATCTATTTTTAAAATGTAAAGAACAAGTTATGTTATATAAAAGAAAATTAAATTTAAAAAAAATCCCGTAAGGAAAAGTATCTTTGCCTGGCCACAGAAATTATACTAATGCAAAAAGCAATCTTTGCAAGACAAGGAAGAAACAAGGGTCCAGAGAAATTGATCCTATGCTGTTAGCCAACCACCTCAACACACAAAGCAGGAGGACGGGGATGGTGACATGGGGTCAAAGAAGCAACAATCAAAGCCAGATGTGAATTCCAGGAAGGTGAGTCATGCAAGGAAAACATACTTCACAGAGACTCTGGATATCAAATAGTCATGTCCAAGCACCCCTGCCCATGCTAATCACGGCTGGAGCTGATGTTTCATCAGTGCACCCACAAGATCACACATCCCCTAGCCCTGGCCCATCAATGAGAATCCTTCAGGGAGGGAAAATCCAGACTACAAGGATGACAGATACAACTTCCTGTCCATGTTTTCTGTTTCACAAAAAGAGCAAAAAATGACAGTGAAAGCCAAAAAGTATAAAGGCATCACAATATTATCTAGCCAGGAAAATTCTGAGTGTTCATCCAGGAGGCCCCAGGCCCAAGAAGAAACTGGAATCATTAAGCAAACTAAGTGGACCTTGTTGAGAGAGAAGCTAATGCTGTCAACTTTGGGAGAGAACCAAGCTTTCAAGCTGTTGGGAGGAAGAACAGAAACAAGAAAAAATACATTTAGCAAATCACTTTTTTCTTCTGAAGGCCAGAAAGGTCCCAGGGATCCACTGCAACCAGCCAAGTCAGACATTAAGGCAGATGGAGTGTATGTACTAGAAGTGAGAGCTCCTACAAGCATAGCATTTTGGCATTGTTCATTTTGCAGGTCTAAGAACCACCGAGGAGAGGGGTGGAAAAATGGAAGACAGGGAAAGGAGGGAAAAGAAAAGGTAACCAAAGCTTGAGGAAAGAAAAGATGGTTAGAGAGACAGAAAGGAAGAAGCCTTTGTCTAAATGAGGCTATTAATACCGCTTTCGCTCCCTGAATGATGAGAGAGACATAACAAATCTATCTAGACTTAGTGATCTTGTTACCATTCTCATCTTGGAAAGCTATGATTAACTACCATCCAGTCACAAATACTGAAGAGAAGTAGCACAACTCATCTTGTCTTTCATCTTCAAAAATGCTCCCATGCTGTGGAATTCAAACTGCATGATGCTTTTCCTCCATACTTCTGGCAGTAGGCAAATTCTACCAACAGCAATGGGACAAAGTGCAGAAAAATGTGGAAAAGCACCTGGTCAAAGTCAAGGAGTCAATCATTTGGATGGATTTTGATTCCAGAAGCCATCTTTCAAAATTTAGTGAACTGACAAAATAACTGAAGAAAATAAATACCAGCCCTCAAATGGGAGAAAACCATTTGGAGTCACAGATCCTAGAGAAAGAAAAAAGGGATCTGTCCCGATAATAAACTGGACTGAAACACCAACCATAACCATTTAAACAGTTCATATACAAAGCCACATAAAAGATATGCTTTGATCAGAACCACTGAGGAAAGAAGGAATTTCCTAGGGTGGGTAGGGAATGGAATGAATGGGAAACATGGTAGGTAATTAAAATTATTCTGTAGAAGTAATGGGAGATTGATATTATAGCATCCTCAACAAACAAGCCTGTAGCATTCGTTCAGTGTTCACAGTCAGTACAAAGAAATCACTCAAGGGTCACAGGGCTCAGGGAGTGTGTGTGACACACATTCACTCACATCAGGTATTCACATTCTTTACAATAAATCTTTGGTGACAAAAAGATTAAACTTTCAGAACTGTAAAGGAATCAAGAAGATCGATCAATACAAAACAGGGTTACAAATCTTCATGACAGAGCTTATGAACAGATCCTCAGAGATTGTCACTCCCTTCTCCTTCCAGAGAGTGGATAACTAAAGACAAAAATAAAAATGGGGTCCACTTTGGGCCCAGGGCTCCACTCTGTGTGGTGGGGCCAGTGTCCAGCAATAGAAATCTGCCTGCACTTTTATGGTGGCTCTCTCCAGTGTCACTCCTAGCAAAACTATCTGTTTATAATTCCATGTTGTTACATCACAGTCTGATAGAGATATGTGAATATAGGTCCTTTAGTCTGACTGTCATTTTGGAGGGCAGAAGGAAGATTCCTTTGATTTCTGCAAATTAAGAGAAGAAGGAACATTGGATGAAATTAATTCAAGTATAATAACTTGAACATACACAATCTTCAAATGCCTATCTTCCTGTTTCTGAGGTCACAAAAATGTCTATGCCTTCATTTTAATGGTGTCTGATAAACAGTTTGGTCAACAATGCAGGTCTGCATTTGAAGGGCTAGCTTCTATTTCATCCTGAGGAACTTAATATAGTTCCATTCGTTCTGCCCTCCCCAAAATATATTGCAAACACAGCTGTCTGCTTAGATTCCCTCCCTATACCATTATACCTAAGGAAGGAACTGCAGCTGTCAAAACATCGTCTCCATTTTATAAATGAAGAAAACAGAGTCACTGTCAACACCGAGACCATGATTTTTCCTCTTTAGTATTGAGATCCATCTAGAAAGTTAAAGAAGCTCCCCCAGCTATCTAGCTACATGTGGTACCAGCTCATCAAAACACATTCACCTCATTTCCAGTTCAGTCCTTGAATGGTGGCTGCGGTGATGCACTCCCTTTCTCTCATTCCTCCTGTTCCCTCTCCTTTCCCTACCTACTGTGGTTTTTGTTGTTTCTTTGTGTTTCTTGGGGGCTGAACCGCAGGCCTCGAACATTCTTTTGCAAGTGCTCTACCTCTAGGCTGCACTCACAGTCTATTTTTTATTTTTATTTCAAGACATGGTCTTGCTAAATTACACAGGCTGCCTCTGGCCTCAAACTTGCGATCTTCCTGCCTCAGCCTCCAACTTGCTGGGATTATAGGTGTGCACTACTTCACCTGGCTTCCTATTGTGTTTTTTAAAAAGAAGGATTAAAGGTTTCAAGGAGGTAGAAACCTGGCCTGGTAGGGAAACACAGGTGTTTTAACTGGCCACTCCTCAGGATTCCAATGAGTCTACCAGGATAGGCTTGGAGAGGCTGGACTCAGCCAGCAACCTGCCAGGCAAAAACATACACCACACATTACAGAAGTGGCCAACTGGAGCAACAAACTGACTTGCTTACTTCTAATCCATGTGAACTACGATGAGGCAAAAGGAACATTATGAAGCTCATGTTGGGGGCATGCGACCAGCAGGGCCTGGTCACAGTCCATCAAGCTTCTATCATTTAGCACTATAAAATAATAATGAGGAATACAAGCCAAAAAAATAACAACACGTTGCCTACTAGCTGAGTAAATCCTTCTGTCGTTTTCAGGGAGAATAAATCATAAATGCTGCACATTCTCGATTTATGAAGGAAAGAAACAGAAATAGCCCAAATCACTACTAAGGAGAGCCTGCTAAGACTGCCTCTTGAAAGACTTCAAGCGTCAGCTGAACAATGAGGTACTGACGACATTAGGCAACAGGCACACTGCCACCAATCCAATGGAGTGATCAGCTAATAATTTTAATTCATAAATAGAAAAACCCTAAGAAAAATATTTTTATTCTACATATTTTTAAGGTCTTGGTTTGTACTGCAGTCGAACTATGCTGAGTGTCTCTTTGAATAGGATTCAAAGTTCATGAGTGTAAGGAAATAAAAGGCAGGAAATAAGGAAACCATCTCTCCAGCTGACATGATGAGCTTCTCATATCCTTTCCCCATAGTCAAATATTCCTGATCTTTCTTAAGACCTTCCAGAGCCCGGACATATCCCACCTCTTCCATTAAGACTTACCACGGAGCGGGTTGCTGTGGCACACAGCTGTAATCCCAGCAACTCAGGAGGCAGAAGCAAGGTGGTGAGGGTGAGGCCAGAGGTGGCCTGTGCAACTTAGCAAGACTCTGGCTCAAAATAAAAAATTTAACAATGGGCTGTGGGTGCAGGCTATGGGTGCAGGCTGTGGTACAGCACTTGCAAAGTATGTGCAAGGCCCTGGATTCAAACCTCCAAGGGCCACACACACACACACAAATAAAACAAACAAACAAACAAACAAACAAATAAATAAAAATAAAAAGTTACTGAGGACCACAATCTGATTCTCACCATCACAGTCTGGGAACAGTGAGCAACTGAAAAGACAAGACAGGCTGCTTGGCCTGTAGCAGTAGAGAGGAAAGTCAGACCTGGGAACCACCACTGCAGCAATGCACCCAGAAATAACGTGGGAAGATAGATAAC
Source organism: Pedetes capensis (assembly GCA_007922755.1). Lineage (NCBI taxonomy): Eukaryota > Metazoa > Chordata > Mammalia > Rodentia > Pedetidae > Pedetes > Pedetes capensis. The sequence continues at coordinate 63,446 of VMDO01010168.1, read as the reverse complement.
ACCAGAGGTTACACGGAGAGCGGAGAATACAAGACAGGGATAGGCTCTTGACAGAAAATCGAGGTGAAGGCCAGAAACTGTGGAAGGGCCAGCCACACCCCTGGAATGGTGAGAAAGTCTCTGTGACATTATATAGAAGGTAGAGTGGGAAGTAAGACTGGCAATGTGAACAGGAGCCTCATTTGAACTTATGGTAGTTTATTCACAGCCCTTTGCCTTAGCTCTTATGTTCACTTCAGGCGTTAGATTCATTCCAGCAGGCAATCAGGTATCACCAGAGTTGGTGGCATATCAGGAATGTGCATATACAAAGCAACTGTGACAGCAGTGTGAAAGACGGCAGACTATTAGGAGCAGAGAAATGAGTGAAGGCAGAGCTGCAATAATTAAAATGAGAGATCAGGAGCACACAAACTAAATGATGCTCACTGGGAATCTGTGAAAAGGAGTATAATAAAGGCAGAACCAGGTGAATGTGCTTACCGAGCCGGGTGTGGTGGAGCTCACCTGTAATCCCTGAGACTTGGGGAGGTGGAGGCACGAGGATCAAGAGTTTGAGGCCAGAGGCAGCCTGCATAACATTAGTGAGACTATGTCTCAAAAGAACCCCCCTCCACAAAAGGCCTGGGGGACGCAGCCCAGTGGGAGAGTCCTTGCAAAGTATGTGTGAGGCCCTGGGTTCAATTCCCAAGCACTGCAAATAAGTAAGTAAGTAAGTAAGTAAGTAAATATGCTTATTGAGAAGACTTGGGGCAGTGGGCAGAAGATGCTGACTCTGAAGTCTGAGACAATGGATGGGTGGTGACATTAAGAAAGAGCAACCACAAGCAGGCTTGTAATCCTAGAAATAAAGAGGCTGAGGCAGGAAGACTGCAAGTCTGGGGCCAGCCTGGGCTACACAGTAAGGCTGAGAAGAAGGGAGGGGAGGAGAAGGGGGAAGGGAAGGCAGGGAGAAAGAAGGGGAGGGCAAAGGAAGGAAGAGAGGGGGATGGGAAGAAAAGGAACAGGAAGAAGGGAAGAGGGGAATGGGAGGGGAGAAGAAGGGAAGGGAGAGGAGAGGAGGGAAGGTAGAGAGGAAAGGAGGGACAGGGGAAGAGGAAGAGAGGGGAGGGGAGAGGAAGGGAAGGGGAGGGAAACCAAGGAGGTTTCTGGATAGGGAAAAAAAAATCATATGGAAACCAGGAGCTATATTTTGGACCTAACAGATGCCAGCTCTCTACCAGAATCTATAGTTGGGTATTCAGTAGTCAGCAGCTAGAAACGCGATCAGTAGGCAGAGCAAAAAGGTAGGAGTGGAAATATTCATAAGTAAGCCAGCAGTATGTGTGGCCACTGAGGGCTTTAGTAATAAGGTCACCCAGCAGGTAAGACCTCTCCTGTGACAGATAATCGTGCACTGTACAATTCACATTAATATCTATCAAATACTGCCAAAAGATGCTTTTCTGTTATCTTACCAGTTATTCAAATACATTCTTACTCAACTTCTCACATGTTGATGTCACCTAATCCCAGTGATTAGGTGACAGTGTATCACAGTGATTAGGTGACAGTGTAAGCAACTTATAGCAGGTGATATTTACTTTTATGTCAACTCCAAAAACATACCCAGCAACTGTACCAGCCTCTTTTAAAATACCAGTTCATGAGAAGAGGGGTTTGTAAGGCTCTACCCCAATACAGGGGCTGGGATTTAGCTCAGTTGGTAGAGCGCTGCTCTGCAGTCTCTGATGTTCTCTGCAGCCTCTGAGGTTCCGAGCTCTATTCCCAACACCACAAAAATGGGAGAGGGACATGGCAATCCACTCCCAAGGCAATCCCGAAACAATCAGCCACTGAAAACCCTATGAGGGTCGCTATGAGTGGGACACGACTTAACAGCACCTAACAACAACAACAATCCCCAATACGCAGAACAAGATTTGGCACAGAGTAGTTGCTCAAAAACCACTTGCTGAATTATTAATAAAAATGAATTGATTTCATTAGGCTACTTCTTAACATGCTGAGTATGCATGACCAAAACTTCAGGGCCTAAGTGCTAAAAGAGAATAAATGTATTAATACTTTCAGAGGATACCTGCTCATCAGTCCAATTCACTAGAGTCCAACCCACCTGCAAAACCATATGTGAGGCCAGCCATGGTGGCGCACAGCTTTAATCCCAGTGACTCAGGAGGCAGAGGTAGGAGGATCGCAAGTTCGAGGCCAGAGGCAGCCTGAGTAACTTAGTGAGACCCTGTCTCAAAATACAAAGTAAAAAATGGACTGCAGGTATGACTCTGTGGTTCAGCACTTGCAAAAAAGCATGCATGAGGCCCTGGGTTCAACTCCCCAGTACCACAAAAAAAAAAAAAAAAAAAAAAAAAAAAAAAAAAAAAAAAAAAAAAAAAAAAAAAAAAAAAAACCAAACAAAAAACCCACAAATGAAAAAGCAAGGTTCCAGAAAAAACACCAAAAAGGCCAGACTGCAGATAGAATCTGGGACTCCTATGACTGCAGAAGAAAATTCCCATATAGTTCTACATATTGTTCACACTAAGTTGGCAAAATTTTCATGAATGTGCTCCAGAAGATAGGCTTCTGCCAATTATTCCTAATGTCCTATTCATCAACCTTGAAAGGGATTGTTCAGAGCATTAAGACCTACTGCCAGGAATGATTTCTTCCAGGTATATTACATTTCAAAATCTCATTAATGAACAATGTAGAAAGCCCTGTGGCTAGGATGACCACAAGACAGCACAGCTTTTGTAAGTGGACATCAGCACTCATCCTTCGAGGAAGGGAGACAAGACCACAGCAGTCTGGAGGCACTGACAGTACCAGTACTCACAAAACTGGATATGCATATCAGTTGCTCTGTGCCAACTGTCAGCTGGCCTGGAGGGGGGCTGGCCTTACCACCTAGGTAGTAACAGCAAAGAAGAAACACAAGGGGAGCAAGACAAGCCAGGCAGGGGACCAGAGATGAAAGAATGCGGACATGAGTAAACCTTATACCATGGATTATGCTGACAAAGGGGCTCATTACTGAAGTAAAATCCCTGATACTAGAAGCCTGGCAAAAAGTCACGTGGCCACATACAGGAAACTACCTTGCTTTCCTACTGGATTAGTTTCTCAGGACTACCATAACAAAGGACCACAAACTGGTTGGCTTAAAACAACAGAAATGTGCTCTCTCAACAATCTGGAAGCTTCAATCTGAAGTCAAGGTGCAGATTACCCTTTGAAGGTCCTAGGGAAGTATCTTCCCTATGTCCCCCAATCTCTGGAACCTCTAGGCAAGCAGTGGCTTGAATCAGTACAATCTCCACCTCTGCTCTCACACGGCCTTCATCCCTCTGCAATCTAATCTCTTCTTATGAAGATACCAATCTCACCCAGTATGACTTCATTTTAAGTCATCAAATTACATTTGCAAACATGCTATATCCTAGCAGGTCACATTCTAAGACTACAGATAGATGGGGATTCTGTGGAGGACACTCTTCAACCCACCAAACGTCCTACCATGAAACATCACCAAGAAGCTGGGTGTGGTGGCATACACCTATAATTCCAGCACTCAGGAAGCTGAGGCAGGAGGACCACAAATCTGAGGCCAGTTTGGGCTACACAGTGAGATTCTACCTCAGAAAATCTAAACAAGGAAACAAAAGACATCAGAAAGGCCTGCCCAAGTCAGCCATATGCATAGCATATAACTGCTGCCTTTTAGGAATGCCCTCATACTTAGCCAGAGAAATGTAGCTGCATAAGTAAACAGTTCTAGTTATCAATAAAAAAACTTGTTCCAGAAAAGAGCAAAAGCACCACTCAGACTTTAAATGCATTAAATCAAGAAGCTCATATTTTTTTAATGTACAACTGCATGACCCTATGTAGGAAGATGCACCTCTAAAATATTGCTTCCATCACCTGGCTAGAATTGACAGAACTTCAACCTCAGAACCAACAGAGACATGTACATGCTATCTTTCTACACATGCACAAATTATTCATACTTTTAGGAAGAAAGAAAAACAACTGAGCAACCTAACTGACTGGCCTAACTATACAGAGCATAGCAAAAAGAGACGCCACATTCAAAGAAATTTGAAAGTTGTGGCTCTAAAATAAAACTATTTCTGAATGATATGTGTTAATCTACAAATACACATGGAAATTTTTTTTTTCTAATTGGGAGCATTATCTATATTACCCCTGTATAGACACTTCTAAGCAGATGAAACTATTGGAGGAAAATGATATAGAAAAGACAAGAATTAGGTTTCCTTCCCAAATGTGCACATCTGGATGCAGTCTTGTTTTACACTCTTCCACAACATAAGACTTTCTGCACACTATCATTGAGCCTGAGCTCAAAAGAATCTATTCTCTGTAAATCAAGAGGTATGGGAAGTTGGAAGATTTGCAATTCAGCACATTTTATAGGGGTTTTTTTTTTGGCACATAAGGGTTATTTTTGAAGTGGGGAAAAAAGCCTGTCCTCTCCCTACCCCCAAACACAGCTGAGCTGATTCAGCACAAATCCCCTAAAATAAAATCTCAGTTTGCAGAAAATAAGCATGGAAAGTTCCAGCTCCAAGGACGACATTTCAGAAACCTAGAAGCCAAGACCAGGTGGCTTAAGACAACTTGACCACGACTCATGTTACAAACAAGGACTTTCACCAGAAAACTATAAGCAACTTGGGTGTCAAAGAAGAAAGTCTTCGATAATAAGCCAAGTTAATACAAGTGAGTTACATAGAGATAGGAGAATCTCGAGGATTCTGGAAGGTAATATATCATTTCCCACAGGTAGGCACACAGAAGAAATTTCCAAGAATGCAGTTGAAAATTCTAGTTTCTCCATTAAACTTAAGAGATGCTTCCTGAAGAGGATATTACAATACACCTCTTACAAACAACACACTTCATCAAAGAGCTGTGTACTCAGCTCAACACCCTGATGGTCCCCAAAGCACAGAGGTACTTTTCACAATCTACAGACCGAAAAAAAAAAAAGCAAGCCTCATTATCACAAAGAGTATTCAGGTGGCAACAGGAAGAAAGCTACCTTGCTGAATTTCCAGAAATTAGTAACTAACTCCACAGTCATTTTTGTTAATCACCCATCATCAGACAAAAGAGTTAATGGCTCAAGGGGCAAAAAATTAGGATTTGGGATCTCAAACACAAGGGTAAAGACATCTAAACTGAACCTCGGTGTAGCACATACTGGCACATTCCTGTCATGTGTATGTGGGAGAAGGCCTAATAGATGAAGGCGCGGTCAGAAATTATAAGTCATTCAAAGCATCTCTTCATTCGGTGAATATCTTCAGTGATTTGTTCAAAAATTTACAGCCACACTGATGGTAACAGCTGGCATTGGAAGGCAAGGACAAGCCACCTCATATAAACCTGTCAATTTAAATCACAAGGCAGTCACAACCTTAGGGCCTGTTTTGATCATTAATGTAAAAGACTTTTTCATAGCATGAATGAATCAAATTAATATGAAGTGAAAAATGTGGAGATGACAAAAGAAATGTTTTTAAAATCCAAATTAAAACACATCAGAGGTAATTAAGAACAAGAATTCCCACCCTGCCAGCTTGGTACTCAACACAGCTGATTTGGTAACATCTTGCAACAGACACACAGACACTTCCATGTGTCTTTAAGGAAAAGGCCAACCCTGGCAAATACCCAGGGGGAATGGTGAGGTTTTTCTCCTCAGGAAGGCGCTCTACCCTGAGAAGCTCATGGTAGCTGAGTGAAAAACGGCTTCAGGTAGCTTCAGAGAGCTGCCCTTATACAGGGGAGCAAACATCTAGTACACCTCACCTTCTCCCTGGCTCTGGACCAAAAGAACACCTGCCCCCTCCTTTCTTTCAGACACTTTCAGAAGTTGTAGCTTTGCCAAGAGACTGAGAAGAAAAGAAAATCAAGATCCACCACTGACTTTGTGATGTTGCCCTTCACCTCCCAGTATTTTGTCTAATGTGGAGAAGAACATGTGATCTGACACTGGAGCTATGGAAAAAAATTTGATGAAATATCCCCGCACCAGGACATCTCAAAGACTAATGAGATAATATCTAGAGGGCTGTAAGCGCTCAGAAGGCGGATATATGGTGCTGTCGCCACCTCCTGAAAGCTGTAGATGAGGACAAGGTAGCTGAATTTAGCATGCAATGTGCATGGTATATACAGGAACTGACATTATCCCCGAAGTGCCATCACCCTATCAAGATCTGAGTCAGTATTCACAACAAGAAAAGAGACCTTTCTAGATGGTCTCTACTTTAGCATAGTGATTAAAGGCAGAAGCCTCTGGGTAAATTACTTAATATAGTCTTCAGTTATTTTATTTGTAAAAATGGAGCCAATAAATACATTTTGCAGGGTGTAAGTAAAAATTAAGGGTAAAAACAATGCTCTTATAGTATAGTGCCTACCACAAAGAGAACATTCAATAAATGGGAGCTATAATGGGTTGGGATTTAGCAGTTGGTAGAGTGTTGCACTACAGTCTCAGTGAGGTCCCAGGTTCGATTCCCAGCACAGCAAAAATGGGAGAAGGACGTGGCAATCCACTCCCAAGGCAATCTTGAAACAATGAACCACTGAAAACCCTATAAGGGTAGCTATGAGTCAGACATGCCTCGATGACACCTAACAATAACAACAACAACAACAACAACAACAACAACAACACTTTAAGATGGAACAGGCATCATATATTAAAGTGCCTTTAAAAAGCAGTCTGTTTAATTCACAGAACAAATTTTAATGGCATGAAAACCATACAAAGGTGGTCACCAAATTATAAAGGGGCCATGTCTCCTAAAACTTGCTTATTTAGAACATTTTATCTCACAGAAAGAAAGCTACAACCATAGTTGGGTTGCCAACCTAGTTCATGGAAGCACATTATCTCAGGATAGAAATATCATTACATATAGTGTTAACCTTTTCCGGATTGATTTGTAATTACTGAAATGAAGAGGCAATCTTACTCTAGTCAAAGGAGACACAGGTAACTCTAGGCAAATCAAATAAGTCCTACTGCTACTTCCTTCTAAATATTCTTACTTGAGTGTACAACCTTCTCCACAGTTTGAGCCCAGTGGTCCTAAGGTTAATTCACTGAGTAAAAATTTATTGAGCACCTACTGTGTATCATTAACTCTACTGGACACTAAGATAGTAAGCAAAACAGCTACGGGCTCTAAACGACATAATGAAATAAATTTAACAAGAGAGAGGGTTGTTTATAAATATAGAGTATCTCAAATGTCCTGTCACAAATTATGAAAACATGTACATGTATTGGGAGAATGGGGTAGTCAAAGAAAACTTTCTCAAGGAAGTAAGATTTAACTAAAAAAAAAAAAAAAAAAAAGATTTAACTTTGACCTGAAGAATAAGTAGAAAGTAAGCAGGGAAAAGAAAATAAGGAAAATAAGGCAGCAATCCAAGCAGAAGTACAAAAGCCTTGAGGTGAGAGGGAACAGATGCATTCCAGAAACAGAATGGAGGAGGCCAGGAAGGAGGTCCAAAGGACAGTGAGGCAGGGCGAGAGGCTGTCTCTGAGAAAGGAGGCTGGAACCACACTGTGCCAGACCGTCTAGGCCATGGGAGGCAAAGGAGAAGCATAATGTGAAGGGCACTGGCAAAACTCCCGTTAGCTGCAGGTGGAGAAGGGACTTGGGTCGGACAGAATGACTGTGAGAAAACCAGTAATAAGGCCTCAGGAGTCCAAGCCAGAAGAGATACAAGACAAGGCAGCAGACATGCAACGAAAAGCAGGGGAAACATTCAGGCACACAGTCTGTCTCCATATCAACACAGGCTACATTCATGGATTCAATCAACCAGGGATCAAAACACATGAAAACAAAAGTACGTACCGTACATGGACATTGCCATTTCCTTGACAATTTTCCTTCAACATACAGCACAACTACTACTTATATAACATTTACACTGCATTAAGGATTTTAAGTAATGTAGGGATGATTTAAAGTATATGAGATGATGAATATGTTATATGCAAATACTAAATCATTTTATAAAAAAGAGTTGAGCAAAGATATTGGTATCTGAGGGGGGTCCAGAACAAATGTCTCATGGATACCAAGGGGTGACTGTATACACAAGAGGACTTGGTGAGGAATTAGAATTAAGAGGAGTCTCAGAAATGTCTCTGATAACAACAGACAATACTTGGGATGTGGAGTATCCCCCAAAGGCTCACGTGTTGAAGGCGTGGTTTCCAGCTAATGAAGGCAGCCACTTAGACGTGATTGGATCATGAGGATTAAGCCACTGATGGATTCACATTTTGATGGCATTATTGGGAGGTGGTAGAAATGTAAGGAGACGGGGCCTACCTGGAGCAAGCAGATCACTGAGGGGCATGATGTGGAAAGATATACCCTCTTCCTGGCCCTGGCTGTCTCCTTCACAGCTTCCTGGCCAGCACGAGATGAGCAGCTCCTCTACCACAAGCTCCTGCTGCCATGCTATTCTCCCTTACCACAGGCCCACGGCAATAGAGCCAGCCAACCATGAGCTGAGACCTCTGAAACTGTAAGCCAAAATAACTCTCACCCCTTTTCATTGTTTATGTCAGGAACCTTGTCACAGCAGCAAAGAGTTGACTAACTTAATAAGGTTAGGAAGAGAAGCGGTTAGTTGTTTGAGCCAAGATCAGTTTTGAACAAGTTACATTTGTAAGCATGGTACACATGGAGGTCTTTCCAGCTCCACACTCCAAAAGTGCATACTCCAGGAAAGACAGATTTTTGAAAAGAGAGTGGCAATAAATAAAGCAATCTGGAGATGAGATTGTTGTTGTTATTAGCTGCCGTTGAGTCAGTATCCGACTCATAGCAACCCTCTGTACAACAGGGGAAACACTATTGTCAGTGCTTCTCTGCTGTTCATAGGGTTTTCAATGGCAGATTGATTTTTTTGGGAGGGGGTTGCCAGGTCCTTCTCCCAAGCCTACAGCTTCTAGTGTTCCCAGACGGTCTCCCATCCAAGTACTAACCAGGCCCGACCCTGCTTAGCTTCCAAGATCTGATGGGATCGGATGCCACAGGGCTACCGCTGCAGGGGAGATAAGATAACTACCAGTAAATGATTAATACTCCCACAACTTCCAAAATGTGTTAATCAAGAAAAATTTCCAATTTTAAGTGCCTAAAAAAGAGCCAGGATAGCTCACAGAACAAATTTCAATGGCATGAAAACCACACAAAGGCAGCCATTAGATTAAAAATGAGTCTCATTCCCAAAATTTGCTTATTCAAAGAAATCGTGGAAAAAAAAAATATCTATGGGAGAAGGCATATATTTGTGGTGAGAAACAGCCTTAAGATGAGTATCTAGAGCCAGCACTGAGGTACCAGTGTGCTCTGGCTTCTTCCAATTCCATCTTTTCCACCATTTTTGACCCTCCAATTATTGAAACAAGTTCTAACTTTGAACACAATGGTTCCCATGGTGATAGAAATTCTGCAATTAAGGGACAGGAGTTATAGGAATGATTCATATGTCATTTGTAAATACTGCATTACATGGGGAAAAATACTGAAACTCAACATTATTCTATGAGATGTTGTTGTGGTTAGGTCGAACTCATAGTGACACTCATAGGGTTTTCAATGGCTCATTGTTTCAGGATTGCTTTGGGAGTTGATTGCCATATCCTTCTTCCGTTCTTTGCGGTGCTGGAGCTCGAACCTGCAGAGACTGCAGAGCAGCACTCTACCAACTGAATATTTACCATGAATATTTTTTAGTTAACATTTTAATGACAGCATGGATGATGATAAACAGACAATGGAAAGAATAAGGATGTGCAATTATTCTACCATTCCCTCCATCTGAAAAACACACACATCCTTTAGCATATGTACATATTCATTTTGGGGAAGCTAACACCCTAATGCCACAGCTCACCAGATACCACCCAAATCTGTGTAACGAGTTGAAAAGGCAGAAAAACCAATAGAAACATGAAAAACATGGAAAAATATGCACTTGTGATGCCAGCTGTACACTGATTCATTTCTCTTGACCCGAGAGCTAGGAATAAATTGGAAAAAGCAGGGCTATATGCTAGATTTCATATACCAATCATTTTTTTTTTTAAGCAAAACCAAACCACACACCTTCCTAGAATCTGCATAATCATGAAAGACTATCATCCTGGATTATCAAAGCACAACTCAATGAAAAGGAAGGCAAATAATACTCCCAGTTCACAAATAATAAAACTAAGGATCCAAGAGCAGCATGCTCACTTTCATTAGTTACATATCCAGAATTAAATCAATGTAAGTTGATTTAAATCAAAGTGAATTTCCACAATTGGGATGGGGGCCATCAAAACCACCAAAACTCCTTAGCAGTTTACCATCAATTTTATTTATCCATGGTCTAGACATCCTTCAAAATTGTTGTATAATGGACTCTTGGGCAAGGTCTAGGCAGAGAAGACGATTTCACCTATCTTCCTTATGCTATGACAGGCTGCCCTAATCAGCTTTCGTGCACATAGGCACACATGCTCCCTCACCATGGCTCTTAATCACCATGTGCCATACTGAACAGCTGCAAAGGTCTAAAGGGAATTGGCAGAAATGTGCGATGATGTGCTAGCCAGCCCCCCTGAGGCAGAAACTGCCCTGCCTGCTCCCAGACGCCAGAGCACATGGGTGTTCCCTGTGGCAACTGACAGGCCCAGAAGACAGCCAAGTGGTTTCAGGTGGCGAGTCAGGAAAAGCAGTTTGCATCAGGAATGTTCCAGCCCAGCAGAGCTAAGCTGCATCTGACTCCCTATGCGAGGATGCAGTATTCATCATTTATACAATGTCACTGTGGGGGACAAAACTCAGAGCTCAGCACAAATAAAATCCAATCAAGTCTGTTGCACAGGAACCAGTAAACTAGTCTTCTCCCACTAAGAAGGAATCTAATTGCTTAAGAATCAGCACCACATCTGACACCAGAGGTCAGTCCTTTTATCCTGTGATAGAGGACTTTACAGTGGCCTGGCAAACAGTCCTGAGAGCAGAGCCTTGGGCTAACCTTCCAGGACAGTTGTCAGGAGCTGCTGCAGGAAGCTTTGATATATGTTCCCAGGGATGAAACAGAAGGAGGGCAGGCCAATCCTGAGTGGGTGCCAAAATGCATGCACAAAACTGGCTGCCCAGAGAGCAAATATGTGCAGCTGCAGCTTTCCATGGACTCTCCATGGGCTTCCTCAGAAATCCACACTTGTGAGAGAATTCCTTGGTTGTCCATATGGAATTGTGAGAGAGGCCAGGAATGAGTGATATGACATCAACTGGGTGAGATAAAGATGTCAGACCTTACACCAGATAACAGGAGATCTAGAAACTGAAAGAGACTTAAAGCCATCGTTTCCACTACACTTCATGAATGAATATAGCATTCTGTCAAGTTTTATACAAAGACAAATGAACCTATTCTCTAAAGGAACCTGAGGAGATTTAATACTCACTTTAGGGAATCCAGGTTGGTTTTTCTACTTGAAAATTAGCAATTTCATCTTATAACCAACTTCAAAAAGCTCTTGCTATAATTTATCATTCTACTGACAATGGTATATAATAAACTTAGTTATGTTTATATTTATAATGTGGTTTAGCTTTGTCTACAGCCATATTACCCTGCTGTCTGATGCCCTCTGGATTTGGAAGGTGATAGGAGAGACTACCTGGGAATACCAGGTGCTGTAGGCTAGGGAGAAGAACCCAGTAGCCCACTACCAAAACAATCAGGTATCGAAAACCCTATGAATAGCAGGGAAGCACTTCACAGTGGCAGGTATGGCACAGTGCTGGGTGGTGTTTTGTTCCATTGTACATATAGGGTTGCTATGAGTCGGACCCGACTTGATGGCATTTAACAACAACATTTCAGCTTTAGTTCAAAAGCCAGAACTTTATCAAATGTGTCACAACATCAATAGTTTAGGTAAGGAATGCTAATATGACTTTAATGTTTTAAGGCCAAACAAAAAACAGATTGGCTTTAACTTTCTAAAGATACAATGAAGATCAATCCAAAATATGATCTTTCTCCTAGAATCCCAATGGAAGCAAAGTAAGGAAAATATGAATCACTGTACTTTCTTGAACAGATTTCCTACATGACCACCAAAAGAACCATCCCATTTATTTTCTTTGCTCATCCAGGAAACAAAGGATTGTTCTGGACTTTTATAGTGTGAATATCAGGAAAAATAAGAGAACACTCAAAAACTCACTATATTTATAACATTCAAAGAATATTACATTCTAACTACGAACAATAAGAAATGCACTTTAGGGTCTCCAAGCCCTGCACTAGACCACAAAGTCAATGTAATACACAAGAATCTGCACACAAAGCATAAGAAAGGCTCAGCCCCCTTCCCCATAGCACCTGGAGTATAGGCTATAGGAAAGTTTACAAGCCAGAGAAGTAGAGGTAGCATGCATGCATACTGTATCTCACTAGGCATGCTCCTATTGAAGGAGACTCTGAATTTCCCTCTCCTGTAGCTAAACTACCCTCAAAAGTAACAGAAACATGCAAAGGAATCAATTTTCCCTTACTAGTAAATCCCATAGGCCCAGACTTTTAATGGGGGTGGCTGGAGAGAACTAGAGAGCCAACTGAAAGGAGCTCAATGCAATATGCAATCATTAAAGCTGGAATTGAGCCTGGATCCTGCCGTTAGAGCCCTGGTGATCAAACTGTGGTCAGGGCCTCAATTTTAAAGCTCTCCCAAGGGGTACCACTTCCTGACACACAGACACGCCTTTCTTCGTATCAAAGTAATTCCACTTGACTTGGTGGAAGAGTGTCATCTGCTGGTAAAGGGCCCAGAAAGACACCAGCTTAAAGTAATCATCTCCAAAGGATTAGATTGAGTCTAACCTCTTACAAATAGGTTTCAGTCATTACTTACCTTCTTCCCGATGAGCTTTTTTCGAAGAAACTCCCGGGCCTCAAACATGTAGGGAATGTCATAGAGGGGACGTAGCTTCTTATTCTTATCCTAAAAGCAAAATAAAATAGGATATCAAGAATGGAAAGAAGAAACAAAAGAAAAAGACAAATGAACATATACAATAGTATAATATACTGGAATATATGTGAAATTGGCCATGTCCTAGTATCACAAATGCTACGTAAGTGTTAGACACTTACTAAATGATTAATAAATACTTGGTTGAAATGCTTTATTGGGAGTAGGATTATCTTTTTCACATAACAGATTCAGAAAAAGGCAAAAGAATGTTTGTAATTACCCATGCTAGAAACAACTTAAATGTTCATCAACAGGAAACCGTAATATAAAAGAAATAAACCCACATAAGAAGAAATTCATTAATTATTAGAACCCTTCAAATATCTTAATTCTTTTGCTAATTTCATTACTCTAAAAGCCTTGACTGAGTACCTACCAACTACTAACTACATACAAAACATACTGTAAATATATGTATGCATCCTGGACTCAAAAACTCTTGGAACTTAACACAGTAATAGAAGAAATCCTGCAGATATAAAACAGCAACACACGGCAGTTTTGATTAAGTGCAAAATTATGTGATATAGACTAGGGACTAAATGATATAAGAGTTCAGGGAAGTAGAAAGAAAAAAGTAATCAGAAAATGTTTCATTGACAAGATGGGATTTAATGTGCCTTTGCAGGACAGAAAAAAAAAAAAAAACTAGGAAGAAAATTAGAGTTGGAATAAAGAGAAGAATGGGAGAAGCAGAAAGGAATAATATTTCAACACACACATTTACTTCATTATGGCATGGGCGCCAGATTCATCCCAAAAGAATTGTCTGCTCTAAGGAATGTCACTTTGAGATGATGAGAGTGGGTCTAGATGGAGGTGACAGAAGTAGGAATGGATAGGAACTTTAGACATGAGAATCATTTTAAGAAATGAATTAATAGGATATGACAACAGTGTGGATAAGGGGGATAAAAGAGTAAAAATCCAACAGTGAGTTATGATGACAGGCATAAGAAGTCCAGAGACACTTGCCTTTTGGTGGAGGTGTAGAGTCATGAGGATATGCTTAAGAAATAAGAGATACTAGCTAGACAGGTTGATCTCATTCCAGCCTATAAGTTTCAAGACAACAGAAACTCTGTACATTTGTTTTCCTTTAACTCCTCAAAGCTGCATATGTTATTGTTGTTAGGTGCTGTCAAGTCGAGTCCGACTCATAGCAATCCTCTGTACAGCAGATTGAAACATTTCCCTATTCTGTGCCGGGCATACAATCTTATTTATGTTTAAGCCCATTGTTGCAGACACTGTGTCGATCCATCTGGTGGAGGGTTTTCCTTTTTTTCGCTGACCTGCCACTCTCCCAAACATGATGTCTTTCTCCAGGGATTGGTCTTTACTGACTACATGTTGGAAATATGTAAGATGCAGTCTAGTCATCTTGCTTCCAAGGAGCACTCTGGTATATACTCTGGTATATACTCAGTGAGTGTAGTATGTAGTTGTTCATCCAGGAAACAAAGAATTACCCTGGACTTTTATAATGTGGATATCAGGAAAAATAAGGAGATGCTCAAAAACTCCCTAGATCCATAATATGCATAGAATATCATGCTCTAAGTAAGAACAATCAGGAATGCACTCTACGGTCTCAAAGCCATTGCACTAGACCACAAAGCCAATGTAATACACAACAATCTGCACAGGAACTAGGAGGAAGTGACATGATCCTTCACCACTCAAGGATCCCAAAGCACCTAGAGTAGTTACAACAGGAACATGCAGAATGATACACAAAAGTTAAGTATACTAGGAGAATATGAATACATGTACACATCTTGGGATCTCCAGGACACAAATAATATTTCAAGCCAACCACAGAAAGATGGGAAAAAACCAAGAACTAACTCCTATCCTAGATGTACACTGCTGATTCCATTCTCTATGGTCAGCAGACCTGGCGGTGCCTTTGCCTTCTTTTTTGCATCTGACAAAACAATATGCTTCTGTGTAATCCATGCTGTATACAAAGAAGACATTCATAACTTAAAGAACCTGCATCAGTTTAATGCCTCCTTTTTAAACTCATCATAATGTCAATATTGAGAGTAAGGGAATCAAAATAGATGTTTCCTCCCAGGTGCCAACTAAGCTTCAGTGTCATGTTCATCATAAAATATTTCAATTCATTGATATGACCAAGGAAACCTCTTATGAGGACACAAATAATTCTTTCTGTTACAAAGAAATTTGAGCTTCACATCCATCATCCCAATGCCATCTACTTCTTCTGTTGAATTTTAAAAAATAAAAATAAAAAGCCATTATTGGTTATCCAGCACTCTCCCAGGAAGTGAAGGCACGTCCTTTTTCCTAGATGACATGTGGGCACCTACAGAGTTTGAACAGAAAGAATAAGGATGGCCAAGTGCAAATCAAGGCCTAAAGGTGTGAGGATCACTATCTAATAAGCAGGATATGACCCTAAACATGAGAATTTTAGAGTAACAAAAATAGGAAATAACAAAAACAGGAAGGGAAGATGTATGAGAGTTCCTGGTCTAGAAGAATGCTGGGTAACACAAGGACAGACGTGCAGGATTATGAATATTTACAAATGTCCTGGAAGCCATGGGAAAATAAGGGACCACAAATCAGAGACTTATTTAGGAGCCAAACACAACACATAAATCTTACAAAGAGTGGTAATACTCAATAATACAGTTAGAATGCTTGCTGATAGAAGATACTAGGTGCTAGGGATAAATAGGTTTTGTTGTTGCTGCTGCTGCTGTTGTTATTTTTCTCTAGTGCTGGGGATAGAATCCAGGGCCTTGTATATGCTAGGCAAGTGTTCTATCTGTCTACTACATCCTCAGCCTGAACAGGATTTTTAATAAAGCAAAATCAATGGTTATCAGAATCAGCCCTCAGGAATAAAGATGTACCATGTATTCATGTTCACCAAGCATCAGAGGAAAATCTATTTACACAGAGTAGCTGGATGATTACAAAAGCCTTAGTAAACAAAAATTATTTAATGAATTGAACAAAATAATGACATTACCAAATACAGCCTTATGATTTACCATGGAATTTGAATTTCTGCATCTTACCCTACATAGTCTGAAACACCATGGAAGTACAAGGGAATGCCAAATGACTCCAAAACTAAAAATGAAAAAATAAAGACATTCGTTTCCAACAAGCATTCAAATAAAAATCATGGGATGATGTACATGTTTGTGTGTGAAAAAAAGGCTGTTAAGTAAGAAGACACTGTGGACTGGATCAAGCCAAAATACCCTCAAAAGAGGGAAAAGAAATAAACAATATAGCAACAAAGACTCTATAAAAATATAGGGCAACTTTCAGAGCCTGATTATATGTCTCTCATGAAGCTAGAAAAGAACAAATAGCACAAGCAGGAAACAAGATACCACAAGTGAAAACAGGGTGATCTTGTTACTCTAACCCTTCAGAGCTAGGAGCTATTGACATCTGCAAACATCTTACAAGAGAGATATTAGAAGTTCCCAAGAAACCACAAAATAAAAGCAATTCCTCCAAATTACCAAGGACATAAAAGCCTTTGAAATCTCTAAGAGGAAATTGAGGTATGGAATGTATTCTGAGAAACCAGGACTTTAGCTCAATCTTGCCTGCTAAAAAGAACTGTCTAGTTTAGATTCTAATTTACATGGAAATATTTTTTTTGAAACCAAAATAGAAGAGAATGCTTGTTTTATCTGGTGGGCGGATAATACACAAACCAATATGTGCTGTAATCACTGTTCCTCCTGAGAAATGACACTGCATGTAGGCCCTGCAATGACTCACATTAGAGACGGAAGAGATAACTTCAGTCATCTGTCCTCTCCCCAAGAGTGAGGCCCAACACCCCCAACTCAGCATCTGAAGACACATCTGGCATTTTTACAGGAAGATATTTTTGGCACATTGACAAAATGGGGGAGTCTGGTCCATGTTCACTGCAAAGGCACAAAAAGGACCCTCAACCGAGTCTTTGTTTTCAATCACTGTCAGGCCTAATATTACCAAGCCTATCCTTAAAATTTTTAGCTATAAGACCCAAGGGCCTTAAAATAGTGCAGGATTTCTTAAACAAGGCTGAATGTCAGACACCTATTATGGAACGGGGGAGGGAGAGAAAAAGCAGGGAAGAAGATGGGTAAGTATGGCTCCAGAAAGATTTTTAAGGTTCTTTATATAAAGACATCATGAACACGGTCAGGTGTGGTGGTGCATGCCTCTAATTCCAGGGACTCTGGAGGCAGAGGCAGGAGGATTCCAAGTCTGAGGGCAGAGGCAGCCTGCCTAACTTAGTGAGAACCCTGCCTCAAGATAAAAAATACAATGGGGGGCTAGGAGTGTGACTCAAGGGTAGAGCCCTTGCTATGTGTGAGGCCCTGGGTTCAATACCCCAGTATCGTTAAAAAATATATTAATTAATTAATTAATTAATTAATTAAAAAGTCATAAAGTAAAAGGTCAAAGACCAGACTGTTATGATGTGATAAGTAAGTGCAGGAAAAAAAGGTAGAGTGGGATGAGAAGGATGTAGAGGAGCTGGCATAATGTTCCCCAAACCTGCTTCATTTAAGATTACATTTCCTCAAAGACCCAAAGGAGGTATGGGATGCCTACTGTCTGAAGGCAGGCAAAGAGAATGCCAATGCAAATCAGGATCATGCCTGGTAGGTTCAAGATACAGCAAAGGTAACAGGCAGCTAGAGCAGAAGGTGGGAGGGGAGGTGGTAGATGAGAACACAGATGTGACTTAACATTTGAAAGAATCCCTCTGGCCTTTGTGTGGAGAAGAGACACTGTAACAAGGAAAAGGTGGAAGACGGGAGACAAAGTGGGAGATTAGGATAGTAATCCAGGCAGGAAATGATAGCAGATGACAATGAGGTAGCAAAAGTTGTTGTTATTGTTAGGTACCCTCGAGTTGTGTCCAACTCACAGTGGCCCTCATAGGGTTTTCAATGGCTGATTGTTTCAGGATTGCTTCAGGAGTGGATTGCCAAGGCCTTCTCCCATTTTTTGCGGTGCTAGGGATAGAATGTGCATCCTCAGAGAGTGCAGCATAGTGTTCTACCAACTGAGCTGAACCCCAGCCCGGCAGCAGCAGAGAGGGAGGTAAAATGTGGTCAGAACTAGAAATTTTCTGAAAATAGATATTACACGGAAGGTGAGATGTGAAGGAAAGGGAGGAATCAAGGGTGAACGGAAGGGTTGTTTATCTCAGCAAACTGATGGCTGAGGTCATCAGATGAGATGAGGAAAGACAGGAGTCGCCTGGGGGCAGGGGGTAAGATTAGGAGTTCAGTTGTGGACATACTAAGCTCCAGCAGTTAGATATCTACACGGAGACGCTGGGTGGGCAGCTGGATGTAGTCTGGAAGAAAGCTGGGAGTTGGTGAAATACATATGCAAGTTGCTAGCATGTAGGACCCCTATGTGTCTGTCAGCTTGCCGTGCTGTGGGGGCCTGCATTTTGCCGTGATGCTGAAAGCTATGCCACCTGTATTTCAGACACCAGCAGATGTACACACGGTGGACAGATTGCAGCTGAGATTCTAGACTAAGACAGACTCGGGAGAAGGACTTGGCAGCCCACTTCTGAAACAATTAGCCATCGTGAAATTAGCAGAGAAATACTGTCAGCTGTGTTGCCAGAAACTGAGTTCCCCCAGGTTGGAAGGCATTCAAGAAATGACTGGGGAAGAATCTGCCTCCTCAGAGTTGACCTTAATGATGAGAATGGAGTAAAATCCTTGGGACCTTCTCTTGCTGACATGGCACAACTCAAAATGAGAAGAAACACAGTGGCTAGAACAATGGCTCAAACATACAAAGATTGTGTGCTGGCATAGTGTTGGATAGTATTTCGTTCTGTTGTTGATCTGACTCAACAGCAGCTAACAACAGCAAGCATGTAGGTGGGATCTAATAAAGCCAAGGGACTGAGAAGAATAACTGAGTCCTCAGGCTCCCTAACATTAAGAGTTAATGAATCTGCAAATGGAGGTGGAGAAGGAGCAGCCCATGAGGAGGCCATGAGGTAAATATCAGAGTGCTGGGTTCTTGTAACCAAGAAAAGTGGTCCAACAGAACGAACGAACGACCAAATGCTACAAGGTAAATCAAGTGAGATTTAAGGTTCACACTTCGCATCTAGCTAAGCGCGGGTCACTGCTAACTTCACAAGGCTAGCTGGTGAAGCAGGAGGAATAAAAGCCATGCTGGAACTTGGACTAGGTACACAAGAAAATGGGAAGAGAGAAGTGAGAGAAAGCAAGGATTCCAAGTCTTTCAAAAGTTGTGCTAAAAAGAAGTATAGAGATTAGGTGGTAGCTGGCAGGGAAAAGAAAAAGTAAAGAAGTTTTAGTTTTTGATTTCAGATGGGAGAAATTAAAGCAATAGTCCAGTAGTGAGCAAGTACCATGCCAAAGAGAGGAGAACTTAAATACCAGTGGAGGGAGTGGCTTTATACAGGGCAACCTATCATTCACCTACAGCTGTGCAGATGCAGATTGTTAGGCGGAAGAACAGAGGAGGGGGTGAAAGTCAGCAGATGTATCTTTTGGTTAGGTCTATTTCTTAGCAAACAACTCTGGAAAATCAATAAGAAAAAAGGAAACAAACCAAAGGAAGAATGGGCAGAAAGTATATACAGGTATTTCACTAAAATTCTCCACCTATTAAGTATATGAAAAAAGCACAACTGTGGTAATAATCAGAGAAACGTAAATTGAGATGCTACATTATGGCCATAATACTGGCAAAAATTTTAAAGGTAAGAGTATCAGGAAATGGGAATGTCCTTTAACTAATGATGAGACTACAAAACGTTCTAAGTCCTTTGGCACTTTGACATGGTTTTTCATGGCAATATTTGGTTAAAGTGCAGAATATGCATCCCTTCTAATTAGGAAATGCTACTTACAGGTAGGTACAGACCCTAGAAAATTCCCACATGCAAAGCCAAGTCTAATAGTGCCCACATTAACAGTATGTATAGTACTGTCACACAATGGTATACAGAGTAGTTAAGGTGGACTAGAAAGGCACAAATTTGAAAACATTATTGAACAGTTGTAGAATGACATAGCAAAACCCCATGTAGGCACAGACTAAATACAGACACAAACAATATTACACTATTTATAGATATATGTCAGCAGCACAGATACACAAATGCACAGGAAATGAAAAGCCAACTCATCATTACTGATGTGGGTTGGGGGAAGGAAAAGAGAAAAAGAAAGAGGGTAAGACATGGGGTTGAGGATGAATACCCAGGGGCATTCTACTGTATCTGTAGTATTTAATATTAAGAAGGAAAAAAAGAGGAGCCAAGCACTCTGGGACATACCTGTAATCCCAGCAACTCAGGAGGCTGAGGCAGGTTCAAGACCAAAGGCAGCTTGCACAACTTGGTAAGACTCTGTCTCAAAATAAAAATTAAAAAGAGAGGGAGGGGGCTGGGGTGCAGCTTGGTGGCAGAACACTTGCCTAGCATATGGCAGACCTTGGGTTCAACCCACCCCCTCCACCCCACCCCCATACAGCAACAAAAAAGAAAGAAAGGAAAAAAGAGAGAGAGAAAGAAAAGAAAAAATGAGATTTTGAAGCAAACACAGGATATTATCAAGGCTGAAAAAGGAACACGGGTATTTGTTGTCTTGGTCTATAAACTTGTAATTTTTCTCTTTCTTTCTCTCCTTCCTTCCTACCTTCCTTCCTTTTCTTCTCCTTCCCCTTCTTTTTCGTGGTGGTGTTGGGGCTTGATCCCAGGGCCTTGCCCTCGGCAAGAGCTCAACCAATGAGCCTCATCCCCAGCTATTATTATTATTATTATTGTTGTTACTATTACTATTAAATTTGGAGAGAGGGTTTCACAAAGTTACACAGGCTGCCTCTGTCCTTGACTCTGTAAATCCTTCTGCCTCAGTCTTCCAAGTCTCTGGGATTACAGATGCGTGCCACAGTGTCTGTTAATATTTTGTTAGTTTTTTAAAGACAAAAATATTCTGACAAGAAATTTCTGAACCTAGGTGACCATCTTTACCCATTCCTCACAGTATCTCATCTTTTTATTTCTCTTTCAGCAGACTAGTAGACCATTCTTTTTATCATAAGAATTACATTAAATTTTGGGGGTATTTTTCCCAAAAAAAAAAGATACATAGATGTATCCCTCTGCGATGCAGAGGGAATAATTTAACTACAAACATGCCATCAAATAAACAGGGTCAATAAGAAGTTTGACTTTTGTTTTAAAAAGGAGACAAACCATAATATATTAATTAATGTAGCCAAGCAGAATTATACACCATGATGATCTTAAAACTGACTTGAATTAAAATAAGAAAAACAGACATGATCAGACTTAAATGAATACAATTTTAAACAGTAAATAATGGACCAGTCCCAGTAGCTCTGCTTCACATGCCATTTTAATAAACAAAGGCTGCAATTTCCATTTGAATTATGGACTTAAAATAGGAACAGTATCACACTCCCTGGGCATATTTACAATCAAGGACCTTTCAATTCCCCTGGCAGCCAGGAGAGAATCCACAAGGATATCCACGGGTATGAGGTCCTTAATACACACAGTAACACATATTTTATAAAAGACAGGTCTGCTAACTGGAAAGCTACAAGGCAGCAATGGAGGAAGGCTTAAACTTGTAACTACCTTGGCTAAATGGAAGATATCTTCCGTCTCCCTAATATACCTAAGTATCCCTAAAAGACTATGCACAGAAGCTACACATATCCCAACACATCCCATGAGTTGTTTCCCAAAGAGCTCTATTTCATATGCCCCCCTCAAAACAGCTCTTAAAAGTGAACAGAAAAATAAATAAATCAATATATTCACTTTTTTAAAAAATGAAACAGTCTGTTACAGAGACACGTCCACATAAGTACTAAGTTTACAATGCAACACATTTCACACATATACACACCAGAAAGCAAAGAAGAAATGGCAAACGATATAAGCTGAATACAATTTTAAAGGTGAAATCTACTTTTAAAAACGTATACATGCAGAATCAGAAGGGCTGATTATGCAAGACAACTACTTCATGTAAAAGTTTCAATGTTTTTGCAAGACCCTCAAACTTTTCTACTCTTCTAACAACCTTGTTTCATCTTGTTGATCCCATGGGAAGGTTCTATTAGCACTAGGTAGTATGAAAATACTAGAACTTAAAGTATGATAGTAATAGCTATTGATGACAACCTTATTATGTAGACACAATGCTGTCAGTAATCCTACCTGGTAAGAATCAGAATCCCCATTTTACCACAAGAAAGTGAGGCTCAAAGTTTAAGAAACTTACCTGCCATCACATAACTAGCAAGAGAAGGCTAGGATTTTGACCCCTGCTACCACAAAGCTCACTGCTCATGGCGAGACACTGTACTTGCTTGGTTTGTTATGGCCAAAAGGCAATCACCACCTCTGTCAGTGGCTAAGTTTGGATGTGCCCAAGAATCACCTGGGAGCTTATAAATATCAGGACTGCCAAGCCCACAGCAGACAGTAGGCCTGCTGTGTTAAATAAGCAGCAAGGAGGTCCATAGGCCACAGTTCGCAAAATACTTCTCTATATGAGTTGTTATGTGTTCGGGGCTGAGAGAAAGTGGGAGAGCAAGCTTGTGAGTACCTGGCCCCAATTAAGTCCATGGCAATAAAAGAGAAAGAAAGGCCAGAAAGTCTCAATGAGGTGTCAATGTCAAGATGGTTAAACAAAAATAAACAAGTAGTTTATTAACACTAAGAAATCTGATGTTCTTTGACCTTTTATACAGATAAGACAATGGGAAGCATTCTAGTAATTGGTGGTAAAACACAATTTCCAAATATCCCTTAGTTTCAACTATTGGAAGACTGGATGAGAAATCTAAGAATCCTACTGAGGAAGCCAACCTGACCGCACCAGGAAAGAGCAGAAACAGGCCCATCCTCACCTCTCTCCTGAGCCACTCCACATAGACACCCAGGGGTCTGGACCTCACAGTGATAGCAAACAAAACACAGAAAGTGGCAATTCCAAGAAACAGTCCTAGTTACAAATGTCTACTGGCAAGATGACAGTAGAACATTTACACAGTATTAAAAGAAGGAGACAAGAAAAGCAAATTTAGGCAGGCTTATGTCCTTGAAGAGACTGACCCGTTATCTCCAGTGCACAGCATATGATTATATTCCATAGGAACTTGCACGTCCCAAAATTAAAGTACCATTTTCAAGACTATCCTGCAAGAAAAAAGTCTCCCTCTGGAGACTGCTCTTCTACTCAATTACATAAGCTAACTGAGAGCCTTTTCAGAAATGCTTGCTATTTATTGCTCAGAGGCAGTAAGAATGGGGAGAGAAGACGACATGGGAAGAAGAGATGGGTGGGGAGGAAATAAGAAGAGCCAACCATCAGGTCTTTTCCCCCAAACAGCCTGTCAAGACTTTAAGAATAAATAGCTTAAAGGCTCTAAGGGCTTCAAAACCATTATTCAAGTAGCAAACCCTATGTGGTTCCTTCACTTCTTTGGGGAGAGGAGAAAGAGTAGAATAAAAGAATAGCACTATATCTCACAGGCCTAAATGCCACAAGAAATCAAGCCTCATAAGTAAGAAGTTATGTGGCCAACAGAAGTGGCCCTTGGACTCACAGAAGAAAGCAGAAAACGAAAGAAGATCTAAGGATCTGTCCCATTTCCCCTTCCCACACAGGCATGGCTTCTGCTGCACAATTAGGCAAAATTGTTTTCCTGCCCATGAACTGCTCTGAAAAAAAAAATCTTCTCCAAATGCGAACTACGACTTAAGATGGGGACACCTTTCCTATAGATTGAGGATCCCACAGACAAATCCAGGATCATGACACAGAAAGGGCAAGAGATTTTGAAGAGACCAGAATTCAAGGTCAGTACTCTGGAAGTCAAAGATGAAAAGAGCTGTCCTGGACCTGAAATCAAACATTTCTTGAACACCTCCCTGCCCCAAAGGATCGGGAGTCAGCAGGCAGCTTGCTGTTAATCTGTAGAATACAAGCCTGGCTCCAGACATGGAGTCTGGCATGAGCTACCTGGTGGCTTGCCTCAGTTTCCTCTCAAGGATCAGCAAAACAAGCATCATGTGGCATTATATATGGCTTTGCAGTAAGAACTAAGCAAAAAGGGCTACATGTATCAGTCCAAATGAGGGTAACTCTAAATTCATGCTCAAGGAGTACTTCAGCAAACATAAACTCTATGGAAAAACCAAATCTACGCTTTCAGTGTTATTAAGAAACAAAGCTACTTAGCTAAATTTTACAATATCTAACATGGATTTTAACAAGAGCTAAAATGTCAAGAGACAAAAGAAGAGATAAGTCAAAGTTATAGCACTAATCACTGTCTGTCTTATATTACCATAATTTAATTACTTTATACAGGTCTTATCTTCTCAACCAGACCTCTTGAGGGAAGATCTATGTGAGAGGGAAAAGATCTTTATGGTACCCAAAAAGTGCCCAGCATAGTGCCACATTACTAGAAAATGCTAACATGGTGAGAGAAGAATATGGGGAATACGGAAGACTTATTTTTGACAATTCAAACTCAAACTGTTGTGATTATAAGAATAAATGAAACAGGTTAATAAGTCTCCCAGTGAATTAAAAGGGAGGAGAAATATCACTGCTGCTTTGTAACTTGGTAAGCAAATTCACTGAATGAAGGCTTCTTGTATTGTGCTGGTTGACTGCAAACTACTGTTAATAAATATGATTCTATACTATACAAGGATATGTTCATCAATAAGATGAGAAAGCATTTAGACTCGAAATTTCACTGTACAACTGTGAAGCTATGACTCTTTGTAAGCACTGATGCAAAAGTAATGCTCTTGGTAGTTGTATGTGATTTTTTAAAAATGTGAAATTTATAAAATCCAAGTAATTGCTATACTCTCTTTTGACTTGGCTAATTCTTTAAAGTAATCTTCTATTATCTTTATGACTCTGACACAATAAATTCTATTGCTTATGATCTTTGAAAAAGCACATCCTCAATCGATCACTAGCTAATAGTTACCAGAAATCCCTACAGAATATATAATATCATTCTGAGTTCAAGTAAAGCTAAACTGATATACTAAAAGTGTATCAATTGTGACAGTTTAGCACTAAATATGGTATTAAGCTACAACATAAAAAGGGGTAACGATCTAATGTTTAAAAAAAAGAACAGATTCCCTACCCCCCACCCCCTCATCCCTAAACATCACAAATTTGAGATTAAACCTAAGCAAGGGTATTTTCTAGGGTGGTATTTTGGGGGGGTAAGAGAAAAGAAAAGAAAAGAAAAAAAAAAGAAAAGAGAAAAGAGAAAAAGTGTAGGGAAAGATCACAGAGACCTTCCTTTGTTCTGGAAGGACTAATCCACAGTGATACCAACTGGCACGAAGTTTTACGAAATGAAACACACTCCTCGTCTGCTGTTCATATGAGCGGATGGAACAGAGAACAAATAAAAAATAATTAATGTCTCTGAGACGTACTTCTTTCTACCTAGCTGATAGTTTTGAAGACTAGAAACATAAAACAATGACCTTCCACGGAAAGGACATTAAAAAGTCGACAAATAAGAAATCAGAGTTTAAAAAGCAAAAGGGAAAAGGGGAGAAGGGAGAAAAAGCCTTCCAAAGACATTAGCCAACCTGGAAGTCTTGGAGGTGGTATGGCACACAGCAGCAGCAGGGACCAGCTATATCACAACTGGCTCTGCCCTTCTGGTACCACTTTCCTTTTCAATGAAAGCTCATAATTAACCAGTTGGCCCCAAACCATGTTTTCTAGTAATAGAGAAATCTCCCACATTTCTTACCCTTCACACCCAGGCTAAAAATGGAAAGCCACTGCCCTGAGAAGAGACAACCCCGTTACTTAAAAGTTCAGGCTATAAGCCAGATGAAACCCATCCAGCACAGTGCTACGCCACAAACCCTCCCACAGTTCTCGACGAAAGGAACCCGAGGAAAGGAAAATACATCTTACAATAGGAAACCAATTTTCTCTGTTACCAATAGCAGGATTGTATGAGCCCATTTGCAGGATCATATCATTTTGTTTGAGAAATGCTTCTTTGTGAATATCTTCCTCACTTCACCATTAAAAAATAATAATTATTATTAAAGTTTCTTCCCAGAACAAAACAGAAGGGAAAATGATGCTGGATATGACACCATTATTTAGCTGGTGCCAGTGGAACCTTCAATTGAGCCAGAGTTCCAGTCAAATTTGTGCAATAAATTCCTTTGCATTTCAAAAAAGGAGACTGAATTATGTAAGTGCACAGCAGAAAGGTTTCCCTTTAGACACTGAGTTTCTGTCTTGGCAGTTGCATCCCTCCAAGGACTAAATCAAGCTGCTGAGTCTAGTGCCATATATTTTATCCATCAAATTCAACCTACTCTGAGCCTGTGCTTATATATTCAGTAAAATGAGGCCTGTGCCTTTCTGATCAGCCTAATGTCACAAAACGAAGATTACTTTCTTTTACTATATAGTCTACTTGGCATTAATCAAAAACTCCCACATTTATCACAAACTACTACCACGGACAGATATGGGCAAGTGAAGTTAAAAGGACTGTGAACTGCACAGACGTCTGGATCAGCGTCCAGCTGGCATGGCAATTTCACTATATATATATAGCATGACTTGTCCTACTGTATGAAGGGACCTTGACAAACCTGAATCCAAAGGAAGCTGCTGCTGGGAAAGACGCCTACCCTCAATTAGCCTGAAATTAACATACTCAGGCATTGTTTGGGGTTCTTTTGTCCCAATTGGTTGCACCTAGTAAATAAGAGGGCAAGTAACAAAGGCCACAGAACTGTTGGCTCAGGGTGGAGGGCTGGGGAGCAATGTTTTTATGTCATTTGTACCACCATCACACTATGACAATGATACCCTTACTTTTCCCATTGCTGGTCTTCCAACTCAATTCCTTTGACAGGAAAAGTTGGCTCCACTCTAAATTTCTACAACACTTCATGAAAAAGCAAAATGAATACTGCAATGTGCGTGGCACATTAAACATACTAATTCTAATACCAACAACAATAAAGCTGGAGTCATTAGCTTTACTTCCCAGAACTCTCAGAAGTTAGGTGCCCAGAGAGATAAATGTCCAATATCATACATGTCAGAATAAAAGATCCTAAGATCCATCTGACCCAGAACCCATGCTAGTCTCTAGCTATCATCTGGACCCAACCATGGTGGTAGCAAGAACTGGTGGACTTGCCATTGGCTTTCCATTCACAGCTGGTTCCACACAAATGCCCCCCAGACCTGGAGAGGTCAATCAATTTCAACACATAGTGTATGCCCATGCAGAGACACCAGCTCCTGAGCAGCTCATGAAGCTTAAGTTGGACCCCGTAGCTGGGCCAGTTCTAAAGCCATTGCCACTCAGTTGCAAATGTGATCTTTTACAGTTTTACTTTGTGAGGCTGGGACAGGACACTGGTGAAATATATGTCTGCCTTGCCAGTTGGTTCCCTGCTATGCTGCTGGTAAGTGGTGCTGGAGAGAGACTGGACAGGCAGAAAGGAACCAAGGCTTCCCTCTTCCTGCCAGCTTCTCCTGAGCACATCTTCCTCCCAGCAGCAGCAAGGGACTTCCGCTTGCAGCTTTGCTAGTGCTCTCACGGACAGGTTCACCACACCTCCTCAGATTCACTACATCCATCACCTAGTTCCCAGGAGGGCTGTGTCTCAGCCCCCTGCAGTTATTCCCCCAACCCTAGAGATAAAGCATTAGCTGACCATAAGTCTGAGTCCCAGGTTCAACGGGCACACCTCCACATTTCTTTTTATATTTTCAATCTCTTTTGATTATTTACCAACCCTAGGGCAGGAACTATATGTCTTGTAGTTGCTATCTCCCTACTATCCAAGAATTTGCTTTTACCTTTCCAGTATCCCCATACCTGATTCCTCATATTATCTTCCTTTCATTTAATAACTGATTTGGTTTTTGTCTCCTGACTGGATCCTGATGCAATAGCCAAAAATTACCCTGCCTATAGAATTGGACAAATAAAACTGACCACGAGCCAGGAGCCATTCAAATCTCAAGAACCATTCTTCAGAGATTATTGCATACCACTGCGCCGCCCCCGCCCCCCCGCCCCGGCAGTATGGTCACCTACACTGTGCAGATGTGCACAAACATCCAGCCAAAAGGAGCAAGTACACACAAAGAGCTTCCTGAAAGTAAGTGAAGACATGATCGCAGAGAAATGCTTGAAAGATTTAACAATTGGCAATGAGGATAGAGAGGATTTTCAACCTAGGATGTGTCTAATTGCCTGCAGCTGTACCACTGTGGCATCTGATCCTGTTAGATCTTGGAAGCTAAGCAGGGTCTGGGCTGGTTAGTACTTGGATGGGAGACTACCTGGAAACACCAGGTACTGTAGGCTTGGGAGAAGGACCTGGCAACCCACTCCCCAAAAACAATTAGCCATTTAAAACATGTGACTAGCAGAGAAGCACTAACAATAGTGTTTCTTGCCTGCTATATGTAAGGTCACTATAAGTCGGATACCAGCTTCACAGTACCTAACAATAACGATAACATTTCTAATCAGTGGAGTCTGCAAGATATAAAAATTACACAATAAGGGAATATAATCTAATTTTTTTTTCTAATAGTTGCTGAACACTCATGGGTAGTGAATCGTTCTGTGGCTTTAAAGCCCAACCACAGGGAGGCTATATTCATGGTTTTATAAATCATAATCATGGTAAAGATGGAAAACTAAAGTTACCTTAAATGTGCTGTGTGACTACTGTTTCACATAAACCAGAATGTAAAGAAAGTAAGGATTAGTGAAGATAGCAAAACTCACTGGAGGACAAATAATATCTACAAAATGTCCTTATTATACTATAGAAAAATGGGGAATTACTCCAGATTTGCTATCATATTTCTTATGCAATAGCCTCTAGAAACTTCTAGGCAGCTATTAAAAAAAAAAAAAAAAAAAAATCCTCGAAAGTTCATGGCTATACAGAAGAGATAAAAAGGAAGTTACTGTTTAATGATAGGTGCAAGATAAAAAATGTCTGCAAATATATTTCACAATGATGTGAATATACTTAAGATGTCTGGAATGTACTTAAATTTATGTTATGTGTGTTCTACCAAAATTTAAAAAAAAGAATGCAGTGGGCACAGTATATAGCTCAGCGTTAGAGGACCTGCCTAACATGTATTAGGCCCTGTGTTCAATTTTCAGCATTGGTGCGTGCGCATGTGGGGTAGGGGAGTGGAGCCCATTCAAGATAATATTCTGGTGATTTCTTCAATCTGGAGAAGCATCAGGCATGCTATCAAATTCAATTTCCACACTGATAGGAGAATTTTCAGATATGAATCAGGATTTTTAGTCTGTTGCTAAAAGAGATTGCTCAGTTACAACTTAAAGACATAATCAAGCATGCTGGTCCAGTTTGGGTACCAAAAACCTTTATTTGAAATTATTTGCTTCCAGCATAGCCCCATGAATGAACCTTCTAGCCCCTTTTTATGTTATTTCTTTTGGCTGGGTATGACTGCTATCTTAGCATGAAATATTTTACCAACTAAAATGCCAAATGTTCTGCAAGGCCATGTTCAAATGTCACTGGCCACCTCCAGGAAGGCTTCTGTGAATTTTCTAATCAAATATCCTCTCTTCTTTCAGCACATCTGACCCAAGCAGAAATACATGCACCTTTCATCTCATAGGTGACCAGAAGTTGTTTGAGATGAAAAACAGCATCTTTTGATGCCGCTATATTTATTTACCTGCAGCCGTACCACTGTGGTGTCATACAAGGATCCAGCAACTCACTCCCAAAAAACAATTAGCCACTGAAAACCCTATGAGGAGTCGTAGAGAAACACTAACAATACTGTTTCGCCTGTTGTACATAGGGTCACTATGAGTTGGACACTGACTCAACAGCACATAACAACAACATATTTATGTAATCTGCAAAATAATTCAGGGTCAGCAAATGTTACATTTATTTTTACAGGTGAAGAAAGAGTTGTTGTTGTGGTTGTCATTGTCGTCGTTGACTGTGATCAAATCAGATCCAACTCATGTTGTTGTTGTTGTTAGGTGCCATCGAGTTGGTGTCCGACTCATAGCCACCCTCATAGGGTTTTCAATGGCTGACTGTTTCGGGATTGCCTTGGGAGTAGATTGCCAGGTCCTTCTCCCATTTCCCATTTTTTCAGTGCTGGGAGTTGAACTTGGGACCTCAGAGACTGCAGCGCGGTGCTCTACCAACTGAGCTAAATCCCAGCCCCGATCCAACTCACAGTGACCC
This sequence comes from Pedetes capensis, assembly GCA_007922755.1. NCBI lineage: Eukaryota > Metazoa > Chordata > Mammalia > Rodentia > Pedetidae > Pedetes > Pedetes capensis. The sequence continues at coordinate 32,970 of VMDO01010168.1, read as the reverse complement.
TAAAGGGAGGCTTAGGGAAATGTATACCCTTGGTCACACTACTAGAAAATAATGGGGCAAAAGGTAGACTGTAACTTAACTAACTCCAAAATCCATGGGCCACTAGATACTGTCATAAGGCACCTAATAATTGTATCATGCCTCTCTAACAGCTCAGAGACCAGAGAAAAAGACTCATTTTTCCTTTCCTCCAAGCATTAAGTTCCTCATTCTAGAAGAGCAGAGCTTGTATGTGAAGAGAAAAGGGCAACTGCCTTTGGCCTGCAAAGCACCCCCGTACCCTAGGGAGATGTGCACAAGGTGACCTCCTCACCTGGAACCTGAGCTCTTCCTCACCATTAGATGACAAGGATGCTGGGCGGCTCCTGAAGAATGTTGCTGAATGTGAGAAAACTATCCGGGGTCACTGCTAATGAGAAAGCCAGAACATCTTGCCACCTAGCTACAGAATGGTCACCTAATAAATCTTACAGATTTGAACACAACCCAAGACCAGAAGGTTACAAGAAAAAAAAAACCAAATTCAGAATCACCAGCCTAAATGTCTGTATCACCACCTCAATACCTGTGAAAGGTATAACATGTAAGGTCTAATGTCAGAACTAATCCAATATAAAAGAAAGGGCTATAATAAAAATATAAACCACTCCTTTCAGAACAGTATGATGGGAACACATGGCCACTACTACTTTTGAGGATATTCTTTTTAGCTTAACTTTATTATAAGATCTAATTTTGATCAAGGCAAATATACAGCAAAGGATGAGAGGTTTATAACCTAAATGAAATGAGGAATCAAGAGAAATGTCCTAGCTCAGCAAATGGATCCATACATCAGGCCTAAAAGAATTATAATGACCACAAAACAAGGGAAAACCAATGAGCATGCCTGTTTTATTGCAGTATGTACACTGGATTTCCTAAAAGGCGTAATCTACGTCTTTTGCATGTCAGGGTATAGCCAGCATGCTGATGGCCCCAAATGTTTAGGTTAAAATTAAATATGAAAACAATACTACAATGGAGGATATTCCCTCTACCAGAGTGAGAGGCATAAAATGCTTGTTTTAGCTGTAAAATTTTTCAATAGTTTATCTCACACGAATTATGAACTCAGATTTAATCAGACAAGGCTAGGCTCAAGTTTATGCATGTATAATTTATTAAAAAGGTTTGCCAATCAATTTGAGTATAACTAAGGGTTATGCTTAAGCTTCTTAGCTGAATTAATATTCTGACCGACAATTGATAGAACTATAAATTTACCATTAACAGCGAATCACCACAGGCTGTTTCTTGGCAGCAATGAATAGGTCTGGCTCACAGAACCCAGAAAAAAAAAAGAGGGGAAGAGAGACAATGGGATAGACTACAGGGTTTGGGGGCAGTGAGGCCTTCACATAAATCTGCCTGATCAAGTGTGAAGTCATTCTTGGTAAAATGACCACGTTTAAAAAATATGCATGCATATACAAATCACTATAGAGAAATTGTCCCTGTTCTCAAGAGAGAAAGAGGAAAAGACATATAGACCAAAAAAATCACAGGACTGGGAAATATACAAGAAGCTACAATAGCACAAAGAAGGAAGTGTCTAAATTCTTGAAAAGTGGAGCTATGCTTCATGAGCTAATATTTGAGCTCAGGCTTGAAGAACAGACAACTAGCTGCTATAGAGAAGTATCCAGGTATAATCCATGTGGAAAATGGGAAGTGGGTACCTGAAACTCTATGAAAAATGAAAATTAAAAAGGGAAAGAGGTAGAGGAATCAGGGCACTAGTAATCCAAAGGAGAACAGAATATGAAGGAAGATATGACACTAGCATTAAAACAACCTTCAAAGAGGTCACAATGAGACTCCAATATGCCCAGTATAGGTAGAAAGGATAGTGCTCTTCAAATTCCCGCAAGTTGAATAGTGGATAAAATAGTGGACAAATAGTGGATAATATGGCTAGTGTATATTTATCTATTGAGATCTATCAACAAATAGTGGTAGCTAAAATGGGGTATCAGAATTAAAGGGAGAAATGGATTTGGTTTTAAAAAATAAGTAAAAATCAGCCACACGTGGTGGCACATACCTGTAATCCCAATGATTCAGGAGGCAGAGGCAGGAGGATTGCAAGTTTGAGGCCAGAGCAGCCTGTGTAACTTAGTGAGACCCAGTCTCAAGATAAAAAACAAAAAACGAGATTGGGGATGTAGCCCAGTGGTAGAACACTTGCAAAGTATGCCCCAGGACCTGGGTTCAATCCCCAAGTATAAAAAAGAAAGGAAAGAAAAGAAAGAAGAGAGAAGAGAAGAGAAGGGAAGGAAAGGGAAAAAAGAAAAATCATCTTTATGGAATGAGTGAATTAAAAGGCAGAGAAAGGGACAGTTAAGACAAACTCTATCGTATCAATCCAGAAAAATGTGATCATGAATGATTCACCAATGTTCTATTCCCTGATCTGCTAATTACAAACTGTATGATCTGGGAACTATGTACTTGTCTTCAGCAGGGATTTAAACTTACTCATCTCTCTAGCCCCCAGCACCTAGTACTGCATCTGACACATGGTACACGCTCAATTAATGTTTGTTGAATAAAATTACTCAATCTCTCCGGACTTCAATTTCCTCCTCTGTTAAAAAGAAGAAGAGGCAGAATTGGCTAGATCTAAATGATGTTCCTTCTAGCTCTAAATGCACTTCAGCCAATAAATGTTACATAAAGTGGGTCAATTCCCTATGATTCCTTGAAAACGTGCCATATTGTAACATTCACATTCAACCAAGGGCATGAGAACATCAAAGCTGTACCCGAGAGCCTAATAGTGAGAATACATGCATTCTTGAGAGCCTCCTTTGAGGTGGAAATGTCTCCATTAAACCAGGTCACAGAAAGGAAATGAAAGTAAGAGCACCTCAAAAACTGTTTTGATGAGCGTAGCCTTTTTTGTTTTTGCTTTCCCCTCCCCCAATGTTAATTGTCAGTCCGCCCATACATCCTCACAACGTGGAAATCTTAAAAATGGAAAAGTTTCAAAGTAATAAATCTACAGTTGTATAAAAGTCTTATGTTTTCTAGGCCCAAACTGTTTAAGTTTTAATCCAAATTGGGAGCTAGGGAGGAATGAAAGAACAGAGAGAAAAGGAAAAGAAATGAAAGCAGGATTTCAAAAGTCACTTATTATCTGCAGGCAGTTCACAGGAAGGAAATACTTGTGATACATTAAAACATCACCACTAATCAAAACTTTTCTTAAAGCAAGCAAATGAATAACCAACTTCCCATTATTATTGAGAATACTACAAAATTTTAAAATCAGAAGGCAACTGTGCCCAGTATTGTGAAAAATTAGAAATGCCAGATAGAACCTACCAGACCAGGCAGTGACATGAACCTCTGCCCGGCCTCCCCCACCATCAAAATCAAGTTAAGGGAGGGGGGAAAAAATCAATTACCAGAAGAGCAGCAGATATTTTAAGACAAAACTTCTTGTTGTTGTTGTTAGGTGCCCTGGAGTCGATATCCGACTCATAGTGACCCTCACAGGGTTTTCAATGGCTGACTGTTTCGGGATTTCCTTGGGAGTAGATTGCCAGGTCCTTCTCCCATTTTTGCGGTGCTGGGAATTGAACTCGGGACCCCAGAGACTGCAGCGCAGCGTTCTACCAACTGAGCTAAATCCCAGCCCCTAAAACAAAGCTACTGACCACTAATTCCCTAAATACCCCAATACCTCCAATGACTCCTCAAATCTTTCCAGCATTTCTAGAACTTCTATTCAACTTTCAAAATAAAAAATTTAAATAGAAACTAATTGGGCTTCATCCATAGGAATTTTGAATAGGTGGGAAAGGTTTCAGTAATTTAAGACAATCTAAAGGAAATATCTAAATTATATAGGTTTTAGGAAAAAAAAAAAAAGCTTTTGTCTGGGATCCTTTTCTAAGACTATTAAGTCCCTTAAATGGCCATTTGTTCATACTTGGTAAACTACATCACTTGGTCTTCTCTATTTCCTATACTGAACATCAAACATTTAGTTGACTGTTATATCAATCAATCCAAACAGAACAAGTTGTTGTTGTTAGGTGCCGATGGGTCTGACTCAGCAACCCTATGTATAACAGAACGAAACACTCCCCGATTCTGTGCCAGGCACGCGATCTCTTTTATGTTTAAGCGCACTGTGGAAGACACTTTGTCAATCTACTCACTTGAGGGTCTTCCTTTTTTCGTTGCCCTGCCATTCTCCCAAACATGATGTCCTTCTCCAGGTTTGATCCCTCCTGACTACAGGTCCAAAATATGTAAGATGCAGTCTAGCTATCCTTGTTTCCAAGGAGCACTCTAGCTGTACTTCTTCCAGGACAGATCTGTTGGTTCTTTTGGCAGTCCATGGTATATTCAATATTCATCTCCTGGACAAAGTTCCAAAGCATCAATTCTTCTTCTGTCTCTCTTATTCAGTATCCAGCTTTCACAACCATATGATGAACTGAAAATACCATGGCATGAGTCAGGGGCACCTCTGTCTTCAATGTGACATCTTTACTTTTCAGCCCTTTTAAGAGGTCTTCTGCAATATCTTTCCCCAGTGCAATCCATCTTTTGATTTCTTGACTGCTGCTTCTGAGAGTAGAACTAAGTAAAGCAAAATCTTGGACAACCTCAATCTTTATTTCTATACTTATCATGAAGCTGAATACTGACTGAGCTGTAAAGATTTTTGTTTTGTTGATGTTGAGGCCCAATCCATACCCAAGGCTGTGTTAGCACTGTTTAAAACATTGTGGGAAAAAGTTGAAAGAAGGGGAGAGGGGATCAATTGAGGGGAGCAGAGGCTGAGGTAAGGAGAAAGGGGAGGGAAAATAGAATATAGTGGAAAAGGGGAGAGGAAAATCTCAAAATATAATACAACTATATGAATAGATGAGAAATACAGTTCTGTAATACATGTAAGTTGGTATATGTGTAAGTAAAAGTGATGTAATAGTTGCATAATGGATATAGCAAAAATTTTACTACTCTATACCCCACCAACATTTATAAATAAAGAAAAAATAAGTAAAACACTGCAGGAAAAAAATCAACAAAAAATAAATATGAAAATCTCAGTATATGGATATGTTAAAAATCATTTATTTATAGCTATTTTCTAAGTGCTTTTAAAACGAACTGATTTACAAATATACGATTTTATTTTCAGAATTCCAAGAACCTTGTAATAAGGAAACACAACTTCTCCATTTGTTTCTAATGCCTTTAAAACATCTCTTTGTAAAGGACCATTATTTACTTCATTTAATTTAGCAGCAGAAAGCTAAACTGTTAGAAGATAAAAGAATGAAGTGTACAATAATGGCTCTGCTTCTTTTATATCCCACTTTATCAAGAACTTTCTATGGTGTTCAGTGATTATAGATATTATCCCTTCCAATTCCACACCAAGGTTGCTGTAGTTAGGTGCTATTGAGTTGGGTTTGCCCCATAGCTTATGTACAACAGAAGGAAACACTCCCCAACACTGTGCCATGCCCAGCGCTGTCAGTGCTACTCTGCTATTCATAGGGTTTTCAATGGCAGATGGTTTTAGGGATGTGGGTTTGGGTTTCTGGGTCCTTCTCCCAACACTACAGCACCTGGTGTTCCCAGGCAGTCTCCCATCCAAGGACGACCCAGGCCTGACCCTGCTTAGCTTCTGAGCTCTGGCAGGGTCAGACGCCACAGTGTAGCTGCAGGCACACTCCAATCTTGGAGAGGAAAAAACCCACAAAAACAAAAAACAGCTAAGAAAAATATAGCAAAGTATCAAAGGAAAACTAACAATAGATCAAAGGCAAGGCACAAAGAAAGCCAGGTCTAGGTGGTGAGCTGCTACCCCAAATCCTAGTCTATATAGTTTAACTCTTTTAAAAAGTGCAAGTACTACAAAGCAGCGGGATACACGGTTAACAAAGGGTGGGCAAAGAAATTGTTCCAAATGAGATTTTGAATGAGTCATGCTCAGTAACTCAGCTGATTTCATTTACTTATCTAACCGAACAATGTATTTTATCCAAGAAACCATTAAGAAGACATTGAATATGCCTAAAATACACAGTGATCAATTTTAAATGAAATTCAAGAGAAAATTATATGGGTATGAAACAGACATCCTTTGCAGAGCTCTACATTTACCAAATTTAGCCCTCAAATTTTAAGTCGAACTGTGGTAAAACCCTGGATCATTAAGTACAATCAAAGAATGCAAGCATTAGAAAAGGAAGAAAAGAAAGGGAAAGAAAACCAAAAAACTGTTGTCAATAAATCATGTAAAACTGGCCTGCAACGTGCTTGAGGCTACCGAAGGCTTCCTGACATATGTCCCTCACGGTTTTTTAAGACATCTTTCTTAATCCAAGTAGATGTGAAGGTAGAAACCAAAATTGTTTTATTTTCTTCTGTACATGCTTGGAAAGCAGAAAGGCACAGGAAGGTCCTGAGACTAAACACATATGCAGCATTGCTGGGGTTATTAAGGCAGCTAGATCTTCTACAATCTCAATAGAACTTAAATTCAATGATCTGTGCCAAGGGTTAGATAATAGAAAAATTTAAGTATCCAATATATATTGCGCTTAAACACTATCCTGTCAGCCATCATTAAATACCATTTGCTAGCCAGTAAAATTGATATTTCATAGCTAGGGAGTTTACAAGGGATAACTCTGGGAAAAAAATTCAAGGCTTCAGACACATTTGAGGTTTGGCAAATAAACATTAAGATCAATGCAATTGCAAGAATGCTAACTAAATTTCATGACTATCGAACATCTGGCAATTACAGTCACCCAGAAAGATACTGTATTGTTAAATTACCTTTAGGCCAAAAGGCTTAAATTAAATGGGTCAAACTCCCCTGTGCCCATTTAAGATGATATTTCTTAAAAAGGATGTCATCTCACAATTAATAAACTTGTATAAGCATCTTCTTTCTTTCCTTCTTTGAATACAATGCATCAGAATGAATGAATGAACAGAATGAATCAATATCACTTCTGTCCTTATATAATCAGGACTCGGCTCACAAAACTGAAGTAGTCATTAAACAATCTTGGAAGAAGGCTGCCTGCTTTGCCCTTGTTCTCTATGCTGTTCATCATTCAATTAATTTCTATCTGGACCTCCCTGTTTCCCTCCTACAGGTCAATCAAAATGCCTTCCTTCCTTTCAGTGGCGCCTCCTTCCCTGATTATCAGGTTTCCTTAGGCCTTTCTGCTGTCATATAATGCTCATGACTTTCCCTCACAACTATACTTTTCCAATCTGTTCTTTATTGTTATTAGGTGCCATCGAGTTGGATCCAACTCATAGTGATCCTATGTACAACAGGACAAAACATTCCCAGACACTGTACCATGCCCAGCAATATGTCAATGCTTCTCTGCTATCTATAGGGTTTTCAATGGCTGGTTGTTTCAGGATTGCTTTGGGAGTGGATTACCACATCCTTCTCCCCTTTTTGTGGTGCTATGGATTGAACCCAGGGCCTCAGAGAGCACAGAGCAGCACTCTACCAACTGAGCTAAACATCAGCCCCCTGATATGTTCTACATTTCAAATAAATAGAACCATATTTATTGTTTTCTTGCTTCATTCACATCTTCACAATTCTAACCTCTCGGCCAATTTCATGGCTTACATGAAAGGTTCAGAAACATGGTCCTATAAACTATGGAAAGCTTGTGGTGACATCCTCTCTAGTCCTCACATAATGAAGAGACAGACAGTGTAGGGAGTGTGGGCTTGTAAATTGCTCCAGCTGGAAACACAGTCCATTATTATGAAATTATACCTTTTTATCTTTTGAGAAGTATTTCTTCATTCTTTTAAGAAATAATGCTGTTAGTAAACAAGAGAGGAGCTTCTCTCCAGCTTTCAACCTTGAAGGATGAGTTAAGTTTTCCAGAGGGACAGAAGGAAGATAGACAGCAAGAAGGAACAGAAAGTTCAAGAAGGAATATGACAAGAGGTAATGTGGGAAAAGGATCTAGGTGACAAATCATGAAGAGCCTCACCAGGCAGAGATGTTAACCAGTAAAAAACAAAAATGAAGAAAACTTTTGGGAAGGGAAATAATATGATCTGAATTTCACAAAGACCTAATGAGCACCTGTGTGCGATGAGAGATCGAAGAAGATGATACTTGACACAGGGAGCCAAAAAGCTCATGCAATAAATGAGATAAGAGATGAACACTTCCCTACTGGGGGAAGAAAGAATTCTGAGATACTATTCTGCAGCTTAAATCAATTAGTATGTATAAAGCACCAACCCTACTATGACCCATGTGTAAAGTTAATAGCTTTCTGTCTACTTTGTTTTCTTTATATCTTAGACTACTCATCAAGATGTGGTGATGGCATTAATCCATAAACATCTAAGAACCTAAATGTTTCCATTTAACGTGTTTCCTACCAATACAAGGAAAATGTCAACATAAAAACATAGGTGTGGGTTCTTACTGTTATGCACAATAACTAACTCCAAGTCTACAGCCGTACTACTGTGGTCTCTAATCTTGTTAGATCCTGGAAGCTCAGCAGGGTTGGGCCTAGTTAGTCCTTGGATGGGGGGCCACTGGGGAATACTGGGTGCTGGAGGCTTGGGAGAAGGACTGGGCAGCCCACTCCCGAAACAATCAGCCATTGAAAATCCTATGAATAGCAGAGAAGTAATGGCAATAGTCCCGGGAATGGCACAGTGTCAGGTAGTGTTTTGTCTATTGTACACAGGGTCGCTATGAGTTGGACCCAACTTGATAGCACCAAGCAAGAACTAAATCCAACAACTAAACTACTTTATAACATAACTAAAGTCATCACCAAACTGGAGGAAATTTTGCAAGTGTTCAAAGTAAAACATAAAAAGATCTTTGTGTGGTAGACACTGAATAAATACTTGATGATTAAAGATAATTTTTTTCCCTCATGAAATATCACATGAAGCAAATGAGCCAAGGAAAGCTCAGACTTATCTCCAAGTACAGCTGCTACACAGGTCTACAGGAATGTGCAAGTGTGTTTGGCCTCTAAGCACCTCCTTTAGCTTTGGCAACCTTAATTTTCAAAGTGTTAAGAGCACCCAACCTCTTTAATCATAGGTTGTTGTTGTTGTTGTTGTTGTTGTTAGGTGCCATCGAGTTGAATCCGACTCATAGCGACCCTCATAGGGTTTTCAATGGCTAACTGTATCAGGATTGCCTTGGGAGTGGGTTGCCACGTCCTTCCCATTTTGTGGTGCTGGGAATCGAACTCGGGACCTCAGAGACTGTAGAGCAGCGCTCTACCAATTGAGCTAAATCCCAGCCCTAATCATAGGTACAAGCATATAAAAAAACCTAGAAATGGAAGAAATCCATTTCCCTACAACATTAAACAACTTTGCTGCAGCAAAAAGTTGTTATTAGTCTGTTAACACAACAGTCCTCAAAGGAAAATGAGAATCACAGTGTTCTGCTAATCACTGTGCTGACCAGTTCCATGTCAATTACGAAGGAGAAAAAGTCTGTTCCCTATGGGCAAAAATCATTTATACCTAATAAAGTCTCAGAAATCTAAAAGGGTTGAAGAAAACAGAATCAGGGATATTGAAGAGTTCAGGTAACAGCTGTCAGAAATCACTTCCATAATAGCGGGCACATCTGGTTCAGTGTCTGCTGCGGAACAGTAACTGTAGCTCTACATCTCCAAATCAAAATAGCTGCTGCACTGGAAGGTGACTCACACATGCCTCAGAAGGTAAAATGATAAACCCTCCTCAACAAAATATAGCCAGAACAGATTTTCCTCCATAATTTTCTATAAGCTGCATCTTACCATAAGTCCTCATTATCCAACAGTTATCTTTGTCGATTTAAAGAATTCATTGGCCAATTCTATTACTGTTGTTGTTAGGTGTTGTTGAGTCAGATCCAACGCACAGTGACCCTAAGTACAGCACAACGAAACACTACTCACAGTGTTGCAGCCACTATGTTTCTTCTCATTTTGAGTCATGCCACATCAGCAAATGTAGGTCCCAGGGGCTTTACCCCATTCTTGTCATTAAGGTTGACTCTACTTTGAGGAAGGGCTGGGATTTAGCTCAGTTGGTAGCGTACTGCTCTGCAATCTCTGAGGTCCTGAGTTTGATTCCCAGCACTGCAAAATGGGAGAAGGATGTGGCAACCCACTCCCAAGGCAATCCCGAAACAGTCAGCCCATTGAAAACCCTATGAGGGTCTCTATGAGTTGGACACGACTCCATGGCACCTAACAACAACAACAACTACTTTGAGGAGGCAACTCTTCCCCAGTTGTTTCTTGAATGCCTTCCAGCCTAGAGGGCACATTTTCCAGCACTATATCTGGCTGTGCTTCTTTGCTATTCATAGGGTTTTCAATGGCTAGTTGTTTTAGGAGTGGGCTGCCAGCTCCCTCTCTCTCATCTGCCTTTGTCTGGAAGCTCAGCTAAAACTTGTCCACTGTGGATGGCCCTGCTGGTCTCTGAGATACCAGTGGCATAGCTTTCAGCAACACAGCAACACACAAGCCCCAAAAGCACAACAAGCTGACAGACACGTGGCAAGATTATATTACTTGTTGTAGTCATTAGGTGCTGTCGAGTCAAGTCCGACTCATAGCGACCCTATGTACAGCAGATTGAAACACTTCTTGATTCTGTGCCAGGCACAAGAGCTTATTCATATTTAAGCCCACTGTTGCAGACACTGTGTCAATCCATGGGGGGGGGGGGTTACTTTTCTTCGTTGACCTGTCACTCTCCTAAACATGATGTCTTTCTCCAGGGATTGGTCTCTCCTGTCCAGATTACATTACTGCCCCATCCTAAATAAGTCTCTTTCCTATATATAAAATGGGGAGTAAGATGACACTTCATCTGCTGGACAGTTCTAATCTTTGGTATTTCTATAGCAAATAAAATATACAGTAGATGAAAATCTCAGTCTAGACCACTAAAGAAAGTCAGTGGTGGGGCACAGATGCCTGCCCCTACTCCTGCTATTCATGACAACTGGGAACTCCAGCGTGCATAACCCCAACCATACTCAGGGGTTCCATGTGGGGTTCTAGTTACTTTCTCTAAACTCCATATCTTTAAAGACCTAATAGGCTGATTGAATTATGACTCTCCTGCCAAATTAAAAATCATTACTCTGTACGGTAGCCAATTAAATTCTATTTTTGGTAAACTAACAACCCATATGTCCCCCCAAAGGACTGTAACCTATGACAGAATGAGGTTTAAATAGAAAAATAAACTCTTGGAGCTGCTTAAACATATCCTAACCTCAAAGGAATTACACATCTCCTCTGAGAACCAACATCGTATCAGAGTCTACTGCTCTGTGAGACTGCAGAGCTCCAGTACCGCTTTGCAAACTCCTGCGCGTGCATCATAGAAACTATTCCAATAGAGATGTCATTAAAATAACCTCTATTTTCTCCCTGAAAATAATCAGACCTCAATTGCAATCATCCTCAACCACCACAAAGGAGATCGGTGTGTTTAAATTAATTTCTCTTACTTGAGAGAGGCAATCAAAAAAGAACAGGGGGCTGGGATGTGGTAGCTCAGTGGTAGAACCCTTGTCTACCACATGCAAGGCCCTAGGTTCAATATCTAGCACCAGGGGGAATAAAAGAGAGTGTGAGAGAAACAGCGGGTTTTCATACAGGTAAATGAGGTACTAGACTAAGAGCTGATACTGAGGATCCCACCAGGCAGAACATGAAACTTTCTGTCTTTTCAAACATGTGCAGCCTTGGGAAGGTCTCAGACATTCCAACTTGATCATGAACACACCTAAGAAGGAACTGGCCCATCTCTTAAAATGGCATACAACTCAGGCCAAATTTTTGTAGAAACCTGTCTTAGGCACAGAGAGGAAATATAAGACATGGTTCGGCAAATAATTACCAGATTTCAGGATTTTAGGTTTCCCTTCTGTGAACTGCCGGGTGTGGTGGCACATACTGGTGAACGATGATTGAGGAGGCTGAGGCAGGAGGATTACGAGTTCAAGGCCAGCTCGGGCAGCACACACTCTGTGAACTAATTATTATGAATAACTCAGGCTCCGATGCATTTCATGAGATTACAAACCTGAACATGCTTTGAGACATTTTTGTTATTATTGGAATGACATTATGATTGCTTTGTCTTTTATTATAAACAAGAGAAGGAAAGCGCTACCAAATGTAAGCATCTGACTAATTTGCTCTCTATATACCCAGCCAGAAGATATTCCTTGGGTAAAAAATAGAACTTGTAAATCAAACCGTTTAGACCAGATTTTTATTCCAAATAAAAAATCAAGAGTAAAAAAGTTAATTCTTCCTTTCTGAACTCCTATGGAGCCAAAATAGTGCCATTATCTCTGCCCTAGGAAGCTGGCATTACTGGGATAAGTTAAAATTATAAAGGAAATTCAATATCATCATAATAAACTACTTTCCATTTTTCTTAATTAACTTGATACTTCAATTCTATCAGTTGGAATAATGGATAAATTAAAAAAAAAGGATCACTGACACATGGCATAGACAGCTTCAGCAGGGACCAACTAAGTCACTTATAATCAATGTATAGAAAGATTAATAGTAACGTATTATTTCTATGGCAAATTAACTGGTCTCATCATTTTCATGAATTAGAGACCATAGAATCCCATGGTCTGTAGTTTGTATGGGAACTTCAAAGTCTTTTAAATCCAGCCACCCACCTCCAGGCTCCTACCATATAGTTGTTCAGCTCATACCTCAACTCCCTCAATAAAAGGAAATTACAGCCTCCTCCTGAGGTACCCCACTCTCTCACTGGTCATCTTTTCTCAGAAAGTCCTTTCCTCATATTAAGCAAAAATATGTCCCCATATAAACGATCCTAGCTTTCCTCTTTGATGTCCCATGGGGGGGGTGTGCGGTACTAGTAATCTTTCTGACTATGAAATATTAGTGTCTCTGCAGTGCAGCCTAACAAAGAGGTCATAAAACTTGAGTTTTCTATAGCTCAGTAGGATTCTAAATGCTGCCAGAATCATAAACGACTTACTTTCATCCACAGGACACCTCAGGCAACTGAATCTCCAGTCCATTCCTCAGGAACTAGGCAGCCTGTTGCTCTGGTCTTTGAAATGATCAAACTGAATAATAAGTAATTCAAAATTAAGGATTTTTTCTTTTCATTGTCTAATTTGCCTGTTAAGTCACTGAAATAATTCTAGCAAAAGAGATAAGGAAGACTAATGGTGTCATTATGATTAGTGAGCTAAACACTGGGATAGGCTTTCATTATGTCAAGAAGAAAAATTACAAAGAAAGCTATCTTTGAAGAGGCAGTGATTCTAAGTCCAAATTTGAGATGTCAAAGAAAACAGAAATACAACAATGCTAAAAATATTTCTGTTGGGATTCTATTTTTGCCTTGGACAAGTCAGCCTCACTGAGGCTGACATCTATAACATCAGGAGACTTGGATACAAGTACTCTAAAAGGCTCTGACAAGTTGGTCCTCCATTATTCTAGCAGGCAAAAGGAAATCTGACTCAGGTACCCATCCTACAGCCTCCTTCAGAAACTATGGTCCTACTCACCATGAAATCTGATTGGTTCACATGTTGGTTCAATTTCACAACCAGAAGCTACTATACTTATGGTGATGTGAAAACAATTATTAACACACAAAACACATTTGAGAAACCAAAACTACTATAAAATGGTCCAGGTCCTTTAGAAGGGATTTTCAAGTAACAATTCCTAAACTTGCCATTGCTTTCAAGATAAGGACAGGTCTCTCCCTCTACTCACATAAAACAAGCATTTATGACTTGCAACACATCATGTTGCATGCTAGAAATACAAAAATGAATCAAACACGAATCCTACCTTCAAAGGAACTAAAAGTCTAGAAATGAGATAAGATATGTGCCTGCATTGTGAAAAACAAAATGGTACCATAAGACAAGATATGGGTAAAGGACTGTGGCAGCTCATCAGGAGAGAATACTTCTAACATAAAGGATCTGAAGAAGCTTCATGAAGATGATCACCTGCCTGAACACTGAAGAGAACACTTACACACAGACAATGGAAAAGAGCAATTGAGGCAGGAGGCAGAACAGGAAAAGTAAAATGGAAAGCAAGCAAGAAACATGTATGGAAAACTCCAGTCCAATCTGACAATGCCTCACTGTGCTGCTCAATAAGTGCACCACTGACACTTTGGTTAGGTCAAATCTTCAGGAGGCAGGACTGCCCCATTCAGTATGTTGGGCCCCACCAAGTGTTCTAAGTGACATACACATACAAAATGTCCCTGTATGTTTCCAAACTCCTCCCCCTAAGAACCACTTTAAAAGCAAAGAGCTCATAAGGGATATATAAGAAATAAATATGGTAGCTAGGCCACGGGTCTCCAAATGGCAGGTTGCAGACTGGTACTGTCTGTATTTAGCTCTTTGTTTATACAGTCATTCACCTCTGCTCACATTACTCCCTGAGCTCCACCTCATGTCAGATCGGCAGCCCTCAACCTTGGTCAGAGGAAGAACTGTCTTCCATGAAACCAGTCCCTGGTGCCAAAAAGGTTGGGAGCCACTGGTTTAGGCACATCATGGGACATTAGAGTCTCCCTTTTCTCTATGAAATATGAAACTTCTAATAGTTTAGCATAAGGAGAGTGGCAGAATCAGAGGTTTCTTTCCAAAAGATTAATCTTGATGCTATCTATGGAAATGGATTAGAGAAGGGAACAGCTAGAAATAAGCAGACCAGTTAGCAGGCTTTTATGATAGTAGAGGAAAGATGTAATTAGGACCAGAACTCATCAAAAGGTGTGTTCTGTTCAACAGCACACTGTCCAAACCAATTCTAAATGATTCCAACAACCACGTACCCACAGCTTTCATGATTTACCCTAGTGTAAATGTCACTACCATTCATGTCTGAGAGAAAACAAATTTCTTTATGCGTGCAGCAATACCTCCACCACCAATGGAAAGCTGAATTAAGGTTTCTGCATAGAAAATTTTGCATACTAGTATGCAGGTAGGACCTTTGCCTTACCACACATAGACTAATTAGGAAGCACATTCTTTGTTAAGGTCTTAGCATAACAAATCAACCAAAAATGACACTTAAGAATAGGCCATTTGATAAATGAAAGGCAAAATATCAGAATAAGTCTTTCAACAACAACAAAAACAATCAGACGTAAGAGAAGCAGCCAGCAGCTCTCAGCTAGGTGTGCTGGATGTGGAGTAAATAAAAAGCTAAAGGCCATGTTTGGGTACCTTAGGGATCCAAAGTGAGCTACTCGGAGATATTAAATAAGTCTAAGTGACAATAATAAGTATTAAAGAGCTATATAACACTTGAATGCCTAATAAAAAACACACAGACACTCTATGACACCCATTCAATATTCACAGACTAGGAATTCAATAGTATCACCATTTTACAGACAAGTAAACCAAAGCTTAGAGAAGCTAAATAACTTACTCAAGGTTGGTCACCACTAAGCTACACAAGTACACTTGAAACCCAGGTCAGTTTGATTGCCAACTATCCTGTTTCTTTTCTCTCCTTTCCTTTCTTTTTCCTTTTCTCTCTCCTTCCTTTCTTCCTTCCTTCTTTCCTTCCTTTCCTTCTTTCCTTCCTATCTCTCCCTCCTCTCTCATTCCAGTACTTGCAGGCTAAACCCAAGAGTATTGCACTTACTTTTCCAAGTGCTCTACCACTGGGCTGTACCCCCAATCTATTTTTCATACTTTAATTTTGAGATAGGGTCTTGCTAAGCTACCCAGACTGCCTCTGGCCTCAAACTTGTGATCTTCCTGCCTCAGCTTCCCAAGAGGTTGGGATTAGAGGCAAGTGCCACTGTGCCTAGCTAAATTGTCCTGTTTCTAGGATATTCGATTCAGAAATTACTATATGATGACAAGGTAATTGTTTAGAAAAAATAAGTAACTGGGACTTCTAAGTTGAGAAACATAACCAGGTGAGCTCAAGAAACCCTAGGTAGAGGGTAAGGGGTGGTGGACGTAGAAGTAATTTCAAGTGCTAACTTCTGAGAATGCCCACCAGAGCCACTGGTATGGGCAAGTGGTTGTGAAAAAAGAAGGCAAAGTCTTTGGTCCATCTTCCACGTAAAGGCAGAGTTACAGATAAAGGATAAAAAAAAACATTATGACTTTCATAAATTTTTTTAAGGCTCACTATGAGTCTGTAATGGGACTGGGATTTAGCTCAGTTGGTAGAGCACCGCGCTGCAGTCTCTGAGGTCCCCAGTTCAATTCCCAGCACGGAAAAAATGGGAGAAGGACTTGGCAATCCACTCCCTAGGCAATCCTGAAACAGCCATTGAAAACCCTATGAGCGTCGCTATGAGTTGGATACCGACTCAACGGCACCTAACAACAACAACAACAACAACAACAACAACAACAACAACAACATGAGTCTGTAATAGTTTTTTTTAAAAAACTGTTTTTCTTTGGAAGTGGACAGATACATTGCATTGTCATTTGCATACCTAGACATACATTTTGTACTCTATAGAGAGTCCTGTGGTTCTGTTTTTAAAATCAACAGCGTAACATCTGCTCTCATGCAGTCATAGTGGCCAATGTCTCCTGACTTCCTCCATCCCCAACTATGGATGACCAGACTTCTCTACCATCTATCCGAGGAAGAGGGGAGAAGAAGAGCAACTCAAGTCTATGCTACAAGACCAGGAAACTATTTCCTTTATAAAATCCAACTGCTGGTGAACAACTGTAGCTGCTCTTTCTGAGAGTTGCTCAGTGTTTACTTCTGCCAACTCTAAGATAATATTTTGCATACAATGTTAAGACACTGTTTCAACAATAATGTTTTCTTCTAAATTCAATCCCTATGCTTCATTTACTCTGTCCTATGATTTGTTTCCTCTCTTACAGGAAGGTGTGCAGGAGAATACAGTGAGCCCCTCACTATCAAAGCAACAGCAATAACTGTGATTTTCTTAATAATCTGGGTTGCTGGATAACTTCTTAACCTAACAGTTATAAAATTCACTCCTTATGAATGAGGATGAGAAGGGCCCCCAATGACTGAAAATCAGGAGCACACAGCAACGACAGAAAAAATGTATCTCGATGCTGTGGCTGACCACAGGAGTGAAGAAGAATGTGCTCCACCCAAACAAACTGACAGATGCCAAAGGGTCAAAGGCCATGATGTTCCCAAAACTAACTGGTCCCTGAGCAGACATCTCTGCTCTGAGTCATAGCTAAATGGGACTTACCTGGAGTCTGCATAAGATCTACGCGAGGAACAAATACAAGGCCAACATCTTTATTCCTGGTGTGAGCATTACCATAAGTACCATAAGCTTTTGGTTATAAGAAATACCTACTGTTCCATACAACTCCCTGCACTTGGATGTCTAAATGGCATAGTAACTGGAACTGTTGTTGTTGTTGTTGTTAGGTGCCATCAAGTCGGTATCCGACTCATAGCGACCCTCATAGGGTTTTCAATGGCTGACTGTTTCGGGATTGCCTTGGGAATGGATTGCCAGACCCTTCTCCCATTTTTGAGGTGCTGGGAATTGAACTGGGGACCTCAGAGACTGCAGCGCAGCACTCTACCAACTGAGCTAAATATGCCCCCAAAAATGCTCCCTCCATAATTTCTTTACTATGTCTATACAAACAGATACTACCACATTCATAACTTTTACATGATAGTTCTAATTATAGACCTTGCTATCCTACTCCTGAAAAGGATCAGGAAAGCATGGAAGAGCAAAATTTTTTGCTGAGAGGAATATTTTATAAAAATATTCGTTTGGTCCATGAAATTGCTTACTGCGTAGTCTGGCCTCCATGATACATAACTTCATCAAGCACACTGATTTCCTAACTTAAAGCATCACTACCTCATTCATTTTCCAGTTTCCTAAAAGAAAAACAAGCACTGGATCTTAAATAAAACAAGAAAACATAAACCTTAGTTTCAATGTATAGTCAAAATTGGCACATAAAAGTCACGAGGAAACTTAGCAACTTGATTGATTGATTGATTGATTTACTACTTAAGAGTTGAACCCAGGACCTTGCACACACTGCAAATGCTCTACCAGTGGGGCTGCACCCCTAGCCCACCCCCTATTCTTTTTTTCTCTCAGGGTCTTGCTAAATTATGCAGGTTGTCTCTGGTCTTGAACTTGTGATCCTCCAGACTCCACCTGCCTCTTGAGTCACTGGCAGTTAAAGTATATGTCACCATGCCCACCTGGTAGCTCCTTTTATGACAGCAATTTCAAGTGCTATGTCATATGTTTAATGTCAACTCAAATAAATGAATTACTCAGATGCCACCAAGTTATGCCCTCAAACAGCCAGAAGGGCAGGAACCAATCAGATGAGGAATACATACCATGCTTTTAATAAGCACTTTAAAAGGGATGATTTGGGCTGGGTGGAATGAGATGAAGCACCAATTAATACTCTATGAAGAGTTGGTTACTAAAAAGAACAATGCTCATTTCGTGCCATTGAGATAAACTTCCACTTGTGTTGCAGACTTAAGCATTTTACAAATAAATAAATGGGGGCAGGATGGAAAAGGGAAGACTAAAGAAAGATTTAAGCCCAGCTGTGAAAAGACAATGAAAGACAATACACTTATGACATAAAATGGTGTGCAAAAACAGAGACATTTTCTAGAATATAAAAGTTCTGCAAAATAAAATGTATTTTTAAAATAAAATATCCCAGAATACAAAAATAACAAAATCCATCTAAACACTACAAAAGAAAGATACAAATATGTAGCCAGTAAAATAATTCTTCTGGCGGGGCATGGTGGCACAGCCATGTAATCCCAATACCTGGGAGGCTGAGACCAGGAGAATGGCAAACCCAAGGACAGCCTGAGCAACACAGCGAGTTCAAGACTGACCAGCTTGGGCTACATAGCGAGACCATGTCTAAAATAAACAAACAAAATAATAATAATATTTCTGCTTTTAAAGTTATAAAATGACATGACTTACAAAATGAGAAATAAAATTGCTTATACCCTTTGACCTAGTAACTACTACTGGGTATATATCTCTATAATAAATAATACTAGTTAGGAAAAAATGTACATGTATAATGCTATTAAGAAAAAATTAAGTCTGGAATAAGAGGCTAACTAGGAAATAGTACATTAACTTTATGGAATGTATGGATCTGTGTATAAAACAAATTGTGTAGTAATTCAAGAAAAGTATGGAGCTTCTATTGCTAGCCCAAATCTACCCTCTTGCCTAAAACGGGGAAGGGGGAGTACGTGGATTTAAATCTGGTTTTCAAGATGCTAGATAACAGGCAACAAAGGTCAGTGATCAAGGAGCTAGTGAACAAGTGAGCCTGTAACTGCTCTAGCTTACTGACTTGCTAAAGTCTCTAGTGGGAACAGACAAAGTCTGGGGAGACCACAGTGCTAGAGTTCATGGCACAAAGTACCTGAAAGAAGAGGGCAATACCTGTGAGATATGCGAAGGGTTCCCTGAGCAGAGCACTTGGATGAGCACATAAGCATGCAGAAAATATCAACCCTAAGGCCAAAGAAACCACCATCAGAAAGGATTAGAGGAACAGTGTCAATATACTCACATGATACAATCATTCCCCTACAGGGTAGTTATTTACTTGACAAGAAAATACAGAGGGTGCCAAAAAAGATATATACATCTTGGTATGAAAACTTTTCATTTGCTCTTTTAAGAATATGTTGTATGTTTACATTCATTTGATTAACACCATCTTTTGAGCGAATGTTATACTATACACTGTTACTATAATTCAATTCAATTTCAAAACGTAACACATGGATAATATCTCTTAAAGTGTACATGTTTTTTGATATCGCTGGTATATGCCCATACCAACACTTGTTAGGCAAATGTTCACAGCATTTGTCGTAGCATTTACATATAAATGGACAAATACTGGAAACAAATGTCCAACTAAATGGATAAAGGAATCATGATGTATCCATAGGATGGAATACTGCTCAATGATTAAAAAAAATAATAACTGATACACTTACAATATGGATCTCATGTGTCTGTCAGCTTGTGGTGTGAGGGCTTTTGTGTTGTTGTGATGCTGAAAGCTATGCCACCAGCATCTCAGATACCAGCAGGGCCACCCATGGTGGACAGACTTCAGCTGAGTTTGCAGACTAAGACACACTAAGGAAAAGGATCTAGCAGCCCACTCCCAAAACAACTAACCATTGAAAACCCCGTGAATAGCAGAGAAGCATTTTCAGATACAGTGCCAGAAAATGAGCCTCCCTGGCTGGAAGGCATTCAAGAAACAGCTAACTAAGGAAGAGAGTCAGTCTCCTCAAAGTAGAGTTGACCTTAATGACCAGAATGGAGTAAAGTCCCTGGGACCTCCTTTTGCTGGTGTGGCATGACTCAAAATGAGAAGAAACAGTGGATGGAGCACTGGGCTCAAACATAAAAAGATCATGTGCCTGACACAAAATCGGGTAGTGCTTCTCTCTATTGTACATAAGGTTGCTATGAGTTGGATCTGACTCAATCACATCCAATAACACCAATAATATGGATGGTATGGGGGAGAAGCCAGTTTTTTTAAGAAAATAACTCCATTTGTCCAATTTCATTTATATAAAACTCTACCACATGCAAACTAATGTACAATGACAGAAAGCAGATCAGTAGTTAGGGACTGTATAGGAGGGACATTGGG
This sequence comes from Pedetes capensis, assembly GCA_007922755.1. NCBI lineage: Eukaryota > Metazoa > Chordata > Mammalia > Rodentia > Pedetidae > Pedetes > Pedetes capensis. Next base: position 12,173 of record VMDO01010168.1, on the reverse strand, counting down.
AAGGAATACAAAAATGCGTAAGAAAACTTCTATGGAGGTAATGAGTATGTTCTCTATCTTGTTTATAGTGATAGCTTCATGGTTATATTTCTCAAAACTTACTGAATTGTACATTTTAAATAAGTGTAGTTTTCTTACAGCATCAATAAAATCTCAATACAATTGCTTTTTAAAATATATGGCATATGAACAGTTTTAAACATCAAAATGCAAAGTAACATATATATTGTCCAAAATCATCATGAGTTTAGAGAGATCCATGTAAGTTTGTTAAGGTCTTTTGGAATTTTGCTTAATTACTTTCTTTTTCCTGTTTTCTTGCTGCTGTTGTTGTTGTTTTGTTTTTGCCTTTTAAGCTCGAAGGCCTCTGAGTTAATTAAATCTAAGAGGCCATTGTTATTTACTAGAAACAGGCTAGGTCAGAGTTTGGCCAAGATTATATGAAAAAGTATTTGAGAGAAGCAGAGACTGCATATGGCCTCAGATGCTGATCTGTGGTCCATATTCATCACTTCCAACCAAGGATTTGTCAAGCACCAGCATGGTGGCACAGGCTTGTAATCCCAGCACTTGGGAGTCTGAAGTAGAAGGATTAGGAGTCCCAGGATATCCTGGGCTAGAGAGAGATCTTGTCGCAAAAAAAAAAAAAAAAAAAAAAAAAAAAAAAAAAAAAAAAAAAAAAAAAAAAAAAAAAAAAAAAAGAAAGAAAGAAAGAAAAGAAAAGAAAAGAAAAGGAAAGGAAAGGAAAGGAAAGGAAAGGAAAAAGAAAAAGAAAAGTTTCCCAAGCACCAACATGGGAGATTACATTTTGAAAATAGGCAGCTGCTGAGGAAGACAGGCAAAAGAGAAAATGAGAGAAGTGTTTTTTCCTAATGCCACAGAGATAACCCATGAGTGTAAAAATGACAGGAAAACTTATACATAAGAGTAACAATAATATTTCAGAATTAGTCCCTCTAACAATTTCCAGAAATGCCAGTTCTTTTAGGATCAATTGAAACACTAAAAGTAAAATTTTGAAAATCAAGATGAACACTCTTGGCTATATGTGATACTCATGTAAAACTGTTTTTTTATTGTTGGTATTATTGTTATTGAGGGCTGGGGTTCAGCTCAGTTGGCAGAGCGCTGCTCTACACTCTCTGAGGACCCAGGTTCAATACCTAGCATTGCAAAAATGGGAGAAGGATGTGGCAATCCACTCCAGAAGCAACCCTAGAACAATCAGCCATTGAAAACCCTATAAGGGTCACTATGAGTTGATGGTACCTAACCACAATAACAACAACAACAACAATAACAACAACATTGTTATAAAAAGGAAAGTCATTCTTAATCACAAAATGTTACCTATAAAGCAGGAAGTCTGCCAAAACAAACTGAGTGGCTCAAAACAAGAATTTATTCTTCCACACTTCCATGTTCATTGCAGCACTATTCACAACAGCCAAGATATGGAATCAGCCTAGATGCCCATCAACAGATGAATGGATAAAGAAAATGTGAAACACCTACACATACACAATGGTATTTTATTTAGCCATAAAGAAGAATAAAATTATGTCATTTGCATGAAAATGAATGGAACTGGGGATCATCATATTAAGCGAAATAAGCCAGACTCAGAAAGACAAATACTGCATGTTCTCTCTCTCTCATATGCAGAACCTAAATAGGAGATGAGAGGGTGTGTGTGGGGTCTATATTTGTGGGACTTGACAGTAAAAGAGGAAATACCTGGAGTTGGGAGGAGAATTGTGGGAGGAAAGAGGAAGCAATGAGAGGAGGGGTAATAAAGTGGTGAAAAAGAACAAAGGACACAATATAACTGTAAGAAAGTGCCATAATGGAATCCACTATATTGTATGCTAATTTAAAATTTTTAAAAAATTTATTCTTTCTTAGTTCAGAGGAAAAAACCCGGAAATAAGACGTTGACTGGGCCACACTTCCTCTAAAGACTCTAAGGAAGAAGCCTTCCATGCCTCTCCTAGCTTCTCTTCTGGTGCTTGCTGGCAATCCTTGGCCTCCCTTCCCTCACAGCCACATCATTCCAATTTCTGCCACTGTCCTCACAGGGCTTTCTTCCCTCTGTGTTTCTGTGCCCTAACCTATTCTTATAAGGACACCAGTCACTGGACTCAGGGCCCACTATAAGCCAGTATGATCTCATCTGAATTTGATCACAACTACAAGAACTCTATTTACAAATAATGTCACAATTCCCAGGTAGGATCTTAACAAATTATTAAGACGTAATTCAGCCCACACAGATTCTCTTAAGAAGCCAGTAATGAGGAAGAAGGATTCAGTTGTCACATGACACATGAACACACTATGGTGGCCACATCACATGGAATGGAGAAACCTCAAAATGGCTGACAAGATGAAAAATTGATTTCACTTTTGATTCTTTTTCTGATTTCAAAATTATCCTTGCAACAAACGTCCTAGATCTTTATTTCATCTCAACTCCCTCTCATTAGTAACAATTTTCCTTTTCAAATACTTTGCTTAAATTTTGGAGGCTAAGACACTACTTTTATAAACAGAAAGGAAATTTTATTTTTTTAAGTCACAAGTGATGTGCTTCTAAGGGGGTATGAGTCTTATGGGATTTGGGAGAAGGGGCAAGGTAAGACCTTCTTTTTTTTTGTTTTTCTTTGTGACAAGGTCTCACAATGTAGGCCAGGCTGGCCTGGAACTCACAATCCTCCTGTCCCAACCTCCTAAATATTGGGATGCCCTGCCAAGTCTTATCCTTTTAAAGAATAATTTTTAATGCATTTTAAGATCTTTAACATAATGTGTTTATATATACATTCATTTACACCGGTTGTTGTTAGGTGCTGTCAAGTCGGTATCGGGCTCATGGTGACCCTACACACAACAGGTGAAACACTATTGTCAGTGCTTCTCTACTATTTATAGAGTTTTCAATGGCAGACTGTTCTTTGCAAGTGGGTTGCCAGGTCCTTCTCCCAAGCCTACAGCACCTGGTGTTCCCAGGCAGTCTCCCATCCAACTACTAGCCAGGCCTGACCCTGCTTATTAACTTCCAAGATCTGACAGGATCTGACACCACAGTGGTACTGCTGCAGGCTTCATTTACACATAAAGGCAATATTATAGTTGCAACCTACTGAGTCAAGAGCTAAGATTAAAGGCCAAATGATGGCTTCTCAACTCTGTGTGTGTGTGTGTGTGTGTGTGTGTGTGTGTGTGTGTGTGTAAGGATAGTATAACCTTGAAAATAAGAATTTGGAGCCTATTCTTTAGATTCTCAAGTGGAAAACAAAATAAAGTTTCATTATTAAATACTGAAATATACTTACTGAAATTAAATTATTAGACTCATTATATTACTACTGAAGAAACTGAAGACAGAAGTACAAGTCATGTGAAATCCAAATAAACTCCTAGAGACTGACACTTTGGTGACAGATGACTGAGGGTTCAGTCTGCTACCAAAGAAAATATATTGAACAAATGTCTCTGGTTCATATAATTTATTTGCAAGGCTGTAGCTAGAGATGCTTATTTAATACAGTCCTTGATAATTAAGAAAACCAGAAACTATATGTTTCACGTTTATTTTTAAGCAGCATGTCAGCCAAGTGCCAAAATGGCCAGCCCTTTACCATGTCTTTTTTACATGCAGCACTGTGATGACACAGAAGAGAAAGTGGGGCAATTTTTTTTATGATTTCTGATATGACAAAAATATGGCTATGTTTTAGATCTACATCTGGTATAAAATAAAACTAGATCTAGTATACTCATTTGTTCCAACCTTAATAATTACCATGTTTAAGATGGAAAAAAAAGTCACAAGACATTACATGTGTTTAGAAGGAAGAAACAGCAAAGAAATTTATCACTCTAGAACTGAGGGTACAAAGCTTAAGAAAATAGTCTTTCTGAATGAGGGAGGAAATATTAACTCTTTATTCACCTGGAAAAGAATCCTTCATCTGAGGTCCTTAAAGCTAATTCTGACTAGTGAGACAAGATACATACTCTCAGAGTCTCCTCCAGGCCCAAGTCTCTAAGATTCAAGGACATGGTGACTGCTCTTTCTTTATCTTGGTGAAGGTAAACAACATTAAATCTAAATGAGCTTCCACTGAAATATATGCTCCATTCCCCTCCTCCAATATCCCTCTGCATTGATTATATTTGTGAAGACTGTGCTCCTGATGAAGTATTACATAAATTATCCAACAGGTAGGAAAATATCAATGATGAACAGTAAACATTGTGCCTCTTTTTACATGGACGACCAAGCCAGGACCAAAAGAACTCAGGTGTTCTAAATCTGCTGAGCAATCTACAAAGTTGACAGAAATAGGGATGAGAATATGGACTTAGAACCAAGTAATGACGCATAACAGAGCTATCACATTTAATCAAATGTGAGAGCCCCCTTACTTTAAGACATAACATTATTTCATACGCTCTTTTTGATAATGTTAAGAGGGAGGATATGAGATGTACTTTTTAAGAATTACAAAAGTATAGAAATCTCTAATAAGGTCAAGTCAGTATATACAGAGGAGCCAAAAAAAGGTATAGACATCTTGGGAGGAAAACTTTCCATTTTGCTGTTTTAAGAATGCATCATATGCTTACATTCATTTGATTAATGCTGTCTTGTGAGTGACCACCATGCTAAACATTGGTACTGTAATTCAATTCAACTTCAAAAAGTACTACATAGCCAGGTGCAGTGGCTCACACCTGTCATCCCGGTGACTTGAAAGGCAGAGGCAGAAGGATTGCAGGTTTGAGGCCGGAGGCAGCCCGCATAACTTAGTGAGACTCTGTCTCAAGATTAAAACTTTTAAAAAGGGGCTGGGGTTACAAACTTAGTAGCAGAGCACTTGCAAAATCTGTGCAAGGCCCTGGGTTCAGTCCCCAGTACCATGAAAAAGAAACACTGAAAAAAAAAAGTAATACATACATAACATCTCTTTAAATGTGTATACATTTCTTAGTATCTCCAGTATTTATTTAACAAATATGAAGCTCTACTTTTTATCCATCATAGCTGAAAAATCTTACTGTCAAAAACTATTACATAGCTATTCCTACTCTTTACATTCACTGTGTATGATTCCTATCAAGTCTAATCAATCTATCTGCGAATGCACCTTCAGTAGTCAGGAGTACAGGGTGGCAGCCATAGGAAAAGCATGAACACAGAAGACCCTAACTAGCTTACTACTTGGCCAAAATCACCCATTCATGTCACCTTCACCAACATAGGGGGAATTAAAAAACTTAAATGTGTATTCGAAAAATTAGCCTGTGGCTCCCAAGCTGATTGTTTTCTTTGCATGGACACAGGGTGAATAATAATCAGAAGGCAACTGGCAGAGACTCGCAGCCCCAGCTCTGTTTAATGTACGATCCTATGACAACATGATTAGCAAGAACCATTTCTCTTACACCAAAATACTGAGTCCAGATGTCATGCTGGTGCCTGGAAAAGATGCTGCACAGTGACAGCTGTTTGATGCTCCCATGCTGAATAGTTGCATTCTGACCAGACACATGGTTTGGCCAATGAGATATCAGTGCACTCATAAAGAAAACATTACCAAAAGGAACTCTGGCCACCAAAATTAAAAATTAGCATCCTCTCTTGCTTTTGGTCTTTTTAAGTCACAGTAAATAAGGGGCAGTTTTGCAGAAAGATGATAAAGGGACTACTGCATTTTGTGTAATTAAGCAATAAGCATACAGAAGCAATTAAGTGTATAGCATGAAATCGCAATAAGCATTCAGCACAACACAAATTACTCAACACATTCATTTCACCGCACTCTTTTAATTGAAAGAACTGGTGACCCAGATAAAGCACTGAAGTGAAAATCAAGTGAATTTCAACACTAAGATGTAGTGGCTTCTTCCACGTACAGCCTCTGGGACAGGACTGGGTTCTATTCTCAAGGGTTCCACTTACCAGCAATTTGACTTCGTGCAAGTTATCTTAAAGTTCCCAATTCTCAGTTTCCTAACATGCAAAATAAAGATATTAAAGCCCTAACTTTATAGAGCTTGGGCTCTGTGAGCAATCAAATAAAAAGTGCAGGTAATACTCTTGGCTCAGTGCCTGGCGCAAGATAAACACATAAAAACTTACGCACTATTTATCATCAGTACCAGTTATAGCACTACCAAACTCTGCAACTTCCCAACCCTTGAACTTCTCTCTTGCTTTGAATTTCTTAGGTATACAGCTTTTGTACCTTTCTCAAAACACTTTTGTTCTCCCATGCAAAGTTTATTTGTATTTTCTCCTGATTCACCCACTCCAAATCCCCATCTACCTTCAGAAACATCTTTGTATCCCCTCGGTAACTAATGTGGTACTGAAAAATAACTTAAGTTCTATGCAAGTGCTAAAGAAATATCTGAGCAATGAAAGAATGAAGCATGAATGAACCTAATTGCCATTTTAAGACTTTTGCGTGCTGGGATTCACTGCCTGACACCCTATACACAAAGCTGCAAGGCTGCGTCTCAGTAAGAGGTTCCCAAGCCGTTCAACTTCCCTCCATTCAGAAGGATACCTCTGCACAACTGCTTCAACTCAAAGGAGACATTAATGTGCTTCGGCGGAACTCTGCCAGTCTGACCCATAAATATCCTTATCAGGAAGAGTCAAAAACTATTTAATTCATCACAGGCTGAGAGTTTAAAAAGCAAGAGAGGATTAAGCAGTGCACATCCCAGTAGTGGGCTCAAAAGGGCAAAGTTCCAGTTAATACATTGGTCTCTTTAATGGAAAAGGAATAAAGAAGATACGAGACAGCATACACTTATATATGCAATTCTGTATTACATACACACACAGAGTTTTAAAGAAAGACCCACCAACATGATGTAAGTAAAAGAAAAGATTTATTTTGAAGAACCTCAGCCCGTAACAAGATATGTGGAGTAAAACAGACCTGGACAAGGAACAGCAGCTAGTCAGATTATACCTACCAGAAGAGAAACCAGGGAGGGGCTGCCAGGAAAAAAAGAGGTAACCAGGATTAACTGGACAGGCTTCTAGAGAGACACCAAAATAATCTTTTGAATTCAGCAGTAACTCAATACCCTAGGTAGCACAAGATACCGTGTAATGGCTCAAAGAATTCAACAGAACCAGGCAAACATGTTTGCATCCTGCCCTGGAGCAAAGACAAGCATCCACCTCCCTGATCTGTACACACACAGCCCAGCCCTGGCTTCCTTCTGATTAGCCACCACCCTGAGGATGCAGAGCGTAGTTGATCTGCCCTGCCACTTCTAAAAGACACTTCACCTAATGCTTTCAAGCCTCGAGAAACAAACCTAAGCTCTCTCTCTTGACCATTCTGTATGTGTTGCTGACACATTTCTGCCAGCAGAATTAGGACGTCTATCCCTAACTCAGTCTCCTAATACCTACATGAATCACGTGGCATTTACTTCTCCAGAGGCAATTCATTATAAACTTCAGAGGTCCCACCAAGACCGAGGACTTGTCATATTCATATATTTAACCTTTTGGCATGTCATTGTGTTGTCTCACAGACAGTGTGGTGGACAGAAAGAAAGCAGAGAGGAAGGAAAAACAACTTTAAGTGTATGTGGCTATGTATCCAGCCGTGTCCCTTCCCACTCCCATTCAAAAGAGATGGGACTCGACTATAAACTGTTTCTGATCCCAGATGATGCATTTAACTATCCCAAAGCACACAGTATGAACAAAATGATACTAAACAGACGTTCAGGTGTGATGTTTCACTACATACAATCCTCATCTCATCCTCTGACCTTAGAATGGATTGTCCAGAAAGGTACAACTCTACTATAACTTGTCATTCTGAAATGTAAATAAAAAGTCACAATTCCCCTATATAATGGGCTACAGAAAATATGCATACCATCAACACAAGTATGATACCAAGAAAAATGGCGTACACAAAGACAAGACTCATCAACTCTAAATTCTTAGTCAGTCTTAGCCTTTTACTTGAAAAAGTCCTCAATTATCAACATCATAGAAAACCTCTCTGTTCTATAACAGAACCCAGTGATTCCATTCAGATGGCTACACTGACAAAGCCACAGTCACAAGATAAGAGATGATGAGCCTCCATAACAGAGCAAGCTTGGTGACCACACTGAGTCACTGACTATACCCAGAACAGCTCTTTGCCTCTCTAGTCCCTTGGTAATCCTCTCCTACTAGGCAAGCAGCCTCTGTCTCACAAGTTTGTTACAAGAAAAAAGTATAAAGTCCTTTGAGAATAAACAGTGAACAAGACGGAAAAACAGTGAAAAGAAGGACTTTTATTAAAGTCAGAGAACACAAATCCTGACTCTAATAAGGGAAGATGGAGGGTGACAGGCTGTTAATGAGGTGCTGTGAGATAGTCATGGCAGCCCATCCCTGACAACTATCCCAGCTCAATACACGTCTCAGATGATGTGGGTTGAGGAGAAAGAGCATATTCAATTATCCAGCCCTCTTTTGCCAAAAAAGCCGTGCTGCTCCCTGGGGCTGTCAGGTCTAATGCGAAGGGGTTTAACAGACTAAACACTCTTCAAATAGGGTTTCAGATGCTGCCTAGGCTACATTAATTTTGTGGATGTGTTTATTCTGCACCTCCCGTTTACACACCAAAACCAATGCTTCAAGGCCTATTACAAGTTGAAGGTTTTAAAGGCAATTCCAAACATAAACACAGATAAACCACATTTGGCTTTACTCAGACCTAGGATAGACCTAGATTATAGAATTAAAGGAGATAAATATTTACTCCTGTTGAATCCCTAGAATGAGGGAGAAAGGAAAATGAATGGCACTAACGTCCTTATATGACACTGCCATCCAGATATTGTGTTCTTTTGGTCCCCAGCATTGATCAGTGAAGAGAACTAACAGATGAGAGAATCATTACTAGAGCCTAAGAGTTATTAGAACCTCATTAGCAGAGTCCAATTACAGACAGAAAGTCAAGCTATTTTAGCTGAACATTCATACTAGTGGAAAAAAATAGAGCCTTCTTAATCACTTTCATTATCAAAACAGACACCCTGCTGGAGCCTTTTAATTGGAAGTCTACCATTTTAAAGACATTTGCATTTTATCAAACTATATTGACAGGGCTAATAGAAATAGCTTCTAGCCCCTAGTTCACATTTTCCAAATATGTGAAGGCAGCTGTGGTGATCCACTGGAACTCAACAGGAAGACCAGGATAGGAAGCTGGGCCCCTAGCATGCAAGCGTCTGGTAGAATCTCACCACACCGTGAGGCAACCTTTCTCCTCCTCTCTACTATGACAAAGAACGAGGAGGCAGTGAGAGAAGAGGGGAATAGCAGCATACCTAGTCTACACATAAAATGTCCCAGTGATGAAACGATGCCATTTACTAATAAATGAGCAAAGTCAGAAGCAGTGTAGATGAGAATGTGACCACGAGTAATTTTGCATGTTAGACAATTTGTACCCTAGGTAGTCATCTCTGCCCTCATCTTTCTAATACACATTATATCTAAACATGCCGGTTGCTATAGTGTTATTGCCATGGACTCTATTTTGTTATTTATAGAGGCTATAAAAGTACAGGGCACTTTACAAACCACACCATATAGAGATGAGAGCCTAGAGGAACTCAGCCTAAATTAGACAGACATAGAATGGTAGAGAAAACAGGAAAATATTTAGTTGTACCCAATTTATGGCAAGAACAATTCTGGGAGACAGTAAAAAAGGGACTATTAGACAGTAATCTATAAGACAGAGTCCATACAAACCCAAATCAACCCATCGGTAATCCAAAGCCTGAACTCCTGGCTTTGGCTTAATTCATTTGTGCTGCTTTGTAACAGGATACCTGAGATGAGGTAATTTCTAAAGAACAGATTTGGAGGCTGTGAGTCCAGGTCCAAGGTGCCAGCAGGCTTGGTGTCTGGTAAAAGCCTGGCCTCTGCTTCCAAGGTAATGCTTTCCTGGCACATCCTCCAGCAAGGAAGAATGCTGTGCCCTGACGTGCAGGAGGGACAAATGTGGCAGGCAGGCAGGCAGGAGAAGGGAAGGGAAAGGAAGGGAAAGAAGAGAAAAGGAAAGGAAAAGAAGGAAAGGAAAGGAAAGGAAAGGACAAATCTCCTTCTAATATGGGCATTAATTCAATCCACCCTCACGACCTAACCACCTCCCTAAAAGTCTCTACCTCACAGCACTGTTAAATAGGGGATTAAATTTTCAACACATGAATTTTCAGGGACACACTGAGACCACTGCAGGCATTAAACATAAATTTTGGTTTTCTAACCATATGATGCCAAGTTCATCCAAGTAATACTAAAATGTGATTGCCAAATAAATATCCCAATGTTTATAGATAAAGGAGTCATGACATCCTTTATCCTCCTTGACAAATGAAAGAGTTGATCTTCTAAAACTTCTATAAAAGAAGAATTTCCAAGAGTCACAGAGAGGTAAAACACAAGAAATTCTCTCTAGGCCTCAGCCTCAAATCTTTAATTGAAGGATTTAAAGCTTTGTTCCTTAATTTAGTACTATCTACACTTGCCAAAGACTGAGAAAAATGGATACACAGATGTTGTTAGTATCAAGTTTTACCAATTACAAAGGACCTAATGTTGCTAAACAATTCTGTGATATGTTATTATTCACATTTTTCACAGAGTTTAAGGCACTTCCTCAAATATGCAGTAGATACCTATGTGTAACACAAGCCAAGTAATCGGAATACTAATCACAAACTCTTGCTTGGTGACTTCTATTCTAACATATCACCACCAATAATCAAATACATTCAGCTTCTTTTTTTTTTAAATGCAAATAAAAAATGCTCAGTAGTTGAATGTTAAATAGAAATCTGAAATATCCTGGGCAATCCCTCAACCTCTGACCTCAATGAAGGTAAACTCCATGAAAAGTCTCTTGAGGTTTTTTCTGATACAAACCACAAGAGAATCCAGTGGCATCATGGTATATTCTTAGATGTCATTTGTAACCAATACTGAAAATAATCACCTCACCTATCTTGATGTGTCTTCTCATAAATTTCTCTTTAATTTTCTAAAGAGCATGTTGCCAATTCATTGCAAAAAATCACGCTTTAATCTTCTACCATTCATCAACAGTGACACCAGCCCTCTTCTCTATGCAAAGGGGAAGCCATCTGCAATAGTTCTGCCTGACTTCTCATGGAATTTTAGCATTGACTGCCTGGTTCCTGAACCCTTAGCAATGGGAGCAATTTACCTCGATCGACTTCACCAGTCACTGTTGCAATTTAGCTAAGACATTTCCCAGGGGCCTATTTGAAAGGGTTCCAATTTGAAAAACTCACATCTGATCCTACAAACCAGTCTTGGAAACATCATTTGGTACCAACTTACAAATTATTCTTTTTCTGATCCAAAATTCTTCACTTTAACAAAGAAATACAAACAGGGAATAAGAAAAAGACAGGATTTCTGAAATCAGCTCAAAGATAACTCAAATATACAAATATTGAAAGGCATTTTGATTATAACTATATCCTGCTACGTGTGTGTCAAGGTTCTATTCCACACTGAGCAAACTGAAGATGGCGGCCCAGGGCTGAGGAAACCTTCAGTGGCATCTGCAAAACAGCAACATCTGAAACTTAATGAGTGTGTGGAGTTCCCTCCAGAGTTAAAGACCATGAAAATCCAAACTGCACTATTAAAATACTTTACTTTTACTCACACACAGTACCTACTCAATGGAGCTAATCAGAGGAAACATGAAGTACACATTATGCAGGAATGGGTGGAGGGAAGTAGATAGCTCCTCTGGTAATGGAAATGAAAAACTTTTCTTATTATGAATAGGTAAAAAGTCAGCAATCTTCAGACTAGCTTTGTGAAAGCTGTAATATTCAGTTTAGAATTATATGCTATCCCATAAATAATTATATCATTATTTGAAATTAGATTTAATAGACCATGAAAATGTATTTCAGTAAGTCTCAATTTATGCTTTTCTAGAATACTGGTATTTCTTAAATACAATGTAGAAAAACTACCATCATCGCTACTCAAAATAATAATGTCGCCAAAAATAAGACAGTGAATAAAACAGTCTCCACTTGAGATTCTTGTCCAAAAGTTTGTCTGGAACAACACCAAA
>VMDO01010167.1:47364-73201 GCA_007922755.1 Pedetes capensis | reverse complement strand
AAAAAAAAAAAAAAAAAAAAAAAAAAAAAAAAAAAAAAAAAAAAAAAAAAAAAAAAAAAAAAAAAAAAAAAAGACCTTGATTAAGGGTTAAAGTTTTGGGGAAATTATATAACATCTATCAAATGGGAACATTCTATAAGTGCTCATGAAATGAATAGTGATTTAAATAGATATACAGAGAGATCATAAGACTAAAGAAAAATTACTTATGGTTTGTTAACTAACCTAACATTTTATGCCAAACAATGCAGAAGATATATCTTATTGTTATATTCAGGATACACCTTAGGCTTATTATTAAATAATATAAATACATTTCAGAATATTTTTAAGATCCCAAGTATCTTATGCAAAAACATTGTACCACTTTTAGTTACATGGAAAAAAACCTTTGAATATATCATTATGTACACTGGAACAATGCAAGGATTAGTTTTAGAGTAACAGACCTCCAGTTCTTCAGCAAGCTCTAAACTTTCAGGGAAAAGTGATAAATAAAAAACAAGGTAGAGATGTTCAAATTGTAAAATGAGAAAGTTGATCTAAATACTGTAGTGTTTTCCAGTTAGGCAAAAGAGAAATTTATCTCAAATATTATTGTGTCAGCTCTCCAGATAATTTCACTTGAATGTACATTTTTGTGACCCTGGACTCAGTCCTTTCTTCTATATTGAGTGAACCAAAACCTCTTCCCATATTTGCTGCAAAACTTCTTAAATAGTATTAGAAAATTTCAAAAGGAAAAGAGCAAAATGAATAGGTTTATGAGAAACCATTTCTGAAATTCTTCAAGCTCCTTCAATGGCAAGTGTGATAAATTGCAACACATTATCATTGTGATGATCATGCAGCAAGCCATTATTAGATCTTAATGTAGACTATCTCATTGCTCAAGCACTTGAGTCTGAATATACCTTAGCAGAAAATGTAAACTGTTCATAAAATTCTAACCAAGCTGACATTTCCTCAGGCTGATGATGAGCTTCCATTTAAAAGCATTGGCCATATTTACCATGAAATAACTCAGTTTCATTCTACTCCCACAAAGAAGAACCCAAACCGGAGTCTCATGTAAATAGGAAGTTAACCCTCAAACACTTCTCTTTATAATGGTCTGATTTGGCTAAAATTCACAGATATGGCACATTCCTTAAATAAATTCTCCACTAAAATAGCATAGCAATTCAGTGTGCTTTAAAGAAAAAACCATAAATAGCGGAACACATTCAGAAGTTTTGGAAGAAACCATTCACGTGTTTCATATAAAGGCCTCAATATTATTTTTCTTTTATTAATAAAAAGAGCTTACCAAAGCTAGGGAAAGTCTGATTCTAAAAGCAGTTGCATCTTGAATAAAGAAATTCCAATTTTAACTGCATTTTAAATACTTCATTTATTTAATTACTATTAAAACATCATGAAATTTTTTTACTTCTTTAAAGTAAAGGATATTCTATACAAGAAAGACGAATTGGATACCAATTCAGAGAAGTAAACTCCATGGTAATTTAACGCCAGACACAGTTTTCCCCCAGTGTGCCTCTCAGCTGTGAATATATCCCATCTCATTGATCCTGGCCAATGACTTCAAACAACCCCAACCTGGACTTTTCTTAAATGTCTTTAACTGACCTTCTCACTCCTACTCCTTTCTCCTACATAGATTATCTACTGAGCAATCAGAGCAAACTTTTTTTTTTTTTTTTGGTGCTAGGGACCCACTCCAGCCCCTCTACCATTGAGCTACTCCCCCAATCCTAGAGTTAAAAAGATAAAGAGGATCTATTACTATCTTAATAAAGCAGCCTAGTGGACTTCCTATTGAAAAAAGAAAAATCAACGTTTTCTCTGCGTCCTCTAAGCCCAATCTTCTATCTGACAGCTTTTCCAACCTCAACCTCATCTCTTATTACTTCTTCATCTCCTTCTCTTTCTTCTTCTTCATCATCATCTTCTTCTTCTCTTTCTCCTGCCTCTGTCTCTGCCTCTGGAGTTGCTGGGATTATAGGTGTGTGCCACCACTCCTGGCTTCCTATTACTCATTTTAGTTCACTCTCAGGCTTCAGACATACATTGTCTAGTCCACTGAAAATTCCAGGCTCTCTGGTGTCAGGATCTCCACCTTTATTATTAACTAGATCTGGACTGATATTCTTCCTTATTTTAGTATGGCTATTTCCTTCATTCATTTCTCAGGACAACTGTATTGTCTTCTTAGCTATGTATTCCTTTGCTAAGATTCATTATTGTGCTAGATTACATTTTCTTTAGAATTGCTAGGGTTATTGCAGACCTAAAATAAATATGTCAGCAGTTTTAAATGTATTCTGAGAAAATGGAATTTATTTTACAGATATCCAAATTTTAATAAATTAAAACTATAAATCAAATACCCAGATTAACCACATATCCATAAAGCTATATGAAAATACTGATGCATTAACCATATAACAAATATCAGGAATCCAAAGCATAATGTGAGAGATTCCTATATCCATGCCTAGGTCTACCCAATAATGTACAGTTAAATTCTAAATGCATTTGAAAAATTACATTTTTTTAGCCTAGAAAAAAGTAAAGCAAATGATTTTTTCTCTCCGCCATATGTTATTATTAGCTGCCCTTTTTATTTTTTGCAGTTTCCATTTTATAGGAAAACAGATGTTTCTGAACAGGTGTAAGTGGGTGGATTTGGAAACCTACAAACACTGGAAACTTTTATGTGTCCATTTTAAAAAAGAAAGAAAGAGGAGAAAAGAAATTATGGTGTCCATTCTCTTAAAAGTCTTTCTTGGCACCTGCTTTTATATTCTACTGCTGTTTTCATTTTTCTTTCCTCAAGCTAGTTTGACCAAATAAATAGATAATAATGAAACAAATTTACTTTTATTTCCTTCTTCAAAATTGAACTATTCCAGAGGGAAAATACCCATCCACCTCAAACTACCTATCCCATCTGTCCTTCATTTCCATAGCCTGTTCTAATTCTGGCCCTCGTTATTATAAAAAATGGGGTTTTCTTTCTTCTCTTTTCTTTCTTTCTCTCTTTCTTTCTTTCTCTCTTTCTTTCTTTCTTTATATCCTTTCTTTCTATTTTGCCAAAGATTCCTAAATGAACTCCATTACTGGATCCTTTCCTTGCCTAAGTCTCTTAAAAACAATGTTGCCACAATATTTTAAATTGCAGAGTTTGTAGGACCCCAAATTAGGATCTTCGAGAAGAGAGGCCCCAGAGAGACACTGAGTCGCGGATTGATGCAATAAACATGAGGCTTTATTTCCAGTGCCAGGGTCAACCCTCCATAGAGCCTCCCTAGCAAGGGAGGGAAGGCGACCCAGAAGAAAGGGGCTTGGGGTTTTTATACAGTTTGAGGGGTGGCAGGAAGACACAAAGAAACTAAGTTTCAACCGTCCTTCCTCTTCACAGAACCCCCCACCTAGGTCGGGAAATTGAAACTTGAGCAGACTTAATTATACAGGAATTTTAAACAAGCATTGTAACACTTCAGGTAAACATTTTGAATTGTTAGTGAGCTCCAAGCATTCATAGGGAGGGGGAGGAGGAGGTGGTAGTGTTCTTCAAGTTATTCAGGTAGTTAGAATGAAATACACTTTGAACCCAAAGTCAGAATCCCTGTTCTTAAACTATTCCTAGTACTTTCAAGATGCTTTTCCTATTCAGCTTACTTACCATTTCTGAAAATCTGTCTCCTCATCTCCACACACTTATTCTCAGGGTTATGGAAAATATGAAATGAGATTATGCCTATCACATTTTTAGAATGATACCTTCCATTAAACAAACACCACAAAATTACTGCTTAATGTCTCTCCCCTAAACAAAGCTATTAACAAGAGAATAAATTCCAAATGTCTATTAATGGTACTTGAACCACACTGCAAACTAGAACTAATATTAATTCAGTGAACTTGTGCTCCCCAGATTCAGTTTTAGGAATTAGACATGGTTTCTCAACAAGCCTTCCATTCACATCCCTCTATGCCATTTCTTGTGTGTGGTTTCTTCTGTCTGGAATGCCTGTCTCCATCCTTCTTCTTGGATTGGAATTTAGCCTGTTCATCTCCTTCAATACATCTTCCAGGATCCTTTCCATATGTCATTTGTCAATATGTTATTACCTGTGTTGCAGTTTATATTTCTATGTCCTCAAACTCCACAGTTAAATAGTCACCGTTGCTGTGCTGTGTGTCGGATGAAGGTATCGCCTTGTTTATTATAACCAAACAGTGAATTCTCTGAGTCATTTCCCCTCATTAGCATACTGCACTCTAAAGAACAGAACCTAGTGGAGATCTTGGTACTTACTGTTTGCTGAATTTCATAAAGACAGCAATCCTGGTGCATGTGGGTCATCATGTCCATTTGTGTTGCTGTGTGTGCCCTGTCCCCTCATGTGTGTGTGTTTGCATGACTACGAAGGATTGCAGAGATGTAAGAGTGTAGGAGGGAGTTGGGAGAAAATTATAAAGAGTGACCTTTACGAGCTTCTGAGAAAACTCACTTCTCCATTAGTTCAACATGCAATTACTTAGGGCTTAATACATATCAAGAGGTTTTATAAGGCCCTAGGGTTATAGTTGAGGTCTGCAGCTGTACCACTGTGGTGTCGTATCTTGTCAGATCTCAGAAGCTAAGCAAGGTCAGTCCTGGTTAATACTTGGATGGGAGACCACCTGGGAACACCAGGTGCTGTAGGCTTGGGAGAAAGACATGGCAATCCACTCCCAAAAAACAGTCATTGAAAACCCTATGCTTACCAGAGAAGCAGTAACAATACTGTTTGACCTGTTGTACATAGGGTTGTTATGAGTCAGATACTTACTCGATGGCACCTAACAACAACAGGGATGTAGTTGTGGGACAAAGTCTTGTGCTAGAGAGGGAGATAAGAAATAAACATGTAATAAATAAATTGCCAAGTACAATGTTAGCATATGGTAAGCATTATAAAGTGAGTAAAATAGAGAAAAGAAAGAGACAGGACTTCCTATTTAGAATAGGTCGTTAGAGAAGTCCCCCAAAGAGGCGACATTTGCTGAACAGGGGCGTGAAAAATAGGCTGTACTGAGCCATGCAAATATCTGAGAAAAGATATTTCCAGGCAGAAGAAACAGCAACAACAAATGTTTTAGAACAAAAGGAGTATCTCAGGTTTACAACTCCTATAGAAATAATTTAAACTGCCCCTCTTATAGGTGAGATTGTTGTTAGCTTTTCAATAGTAAAGAGAATGCTTTAATTAATTTTTGTGATACAGTAAAATTTGTTATTTCTCTCAAATTCTCCATCTTTAAAGTGAAGTTGAACTAGGAGACTACTAAGAACTGCTGGCTCCAGATTGCTAAACTTCTATAGCTTAAATGTTTCTCTCCATTTTAAGATTACTCCTTTCATTTGTTTCAGTGTAATATTTTTATCTTATGAACTTATTTTTAATATATAAATATAGATATACTTGGGGCTGGAGTTTAGCTCAGTTGGTAGAACACCTGCTGTGCACTCTTGAGGACCCAGGTTCGATCCCCAGAACTGCAAAAATGGGAGAAGGATGTGGCAGTCCATTACTGAAAACAATGCTGAAGCAGTCAGCCATTGAAAACTCTATGAGGGTCTCTATGAGTTGGACTTGACTCAAAGGCATCTAACAACAACAACAATAGATATACTTGGAATACTATAAATAGAAATACCTGTTATTATTTTTCTTATTGTTATTATGGTATTTTCCTTTTTTTGTTGGTTTTTGAAGACTTGATTATCTGGCATTTCTGTTTTAATTATGACTCTAATTTTCTCGAATACCAGTGGTAAACAATGTGCTGAAGAGTTAGATTCTGTCTTCTTTATTAACTACAGCATATAGGAAAAGAACATCTCTCTGGGACTATTAAGATGGGCTCATAGGGGGGACTCAGGATTTTTTTTTTTTTTTTTTGAATCATGGTATGGAATCCACAGGTAGTCTCTGCTTTGGTTTTGGAGGTTGAGAGGAGACTAAAGTAATTGTTGAAATAAGTAAAACTAGCCACATTGATGTAAGCATTTGACTGAAAGATTGGCTTGGGAGAACGGTGGTCCAGCTGGGATGCTGCACATGGAACAGATTGATCTTGAAATCTGGTCCCCAAACCAACTTCAAAATAGGAATTTCACATACATAGGCACAAATAAGCACTGTGACATCTCCATGAAATACCTGATAATACTGTCTAAACTGACTTTCAGCTCTCTAGTGAATCTTCTGGATAAATGTCAAATTTGCTGTATAATTATGGGAATAGAAAGCCAAAGTACAGTGTTAAGATTTGGGAAGAATATTTATTTTTATTTAAATTGTGCTGATTTCATAATATTATAGAAATGTTTACCTCAGATTCTGAGAAATATTGAAATAAGTAAAAGATGAAACAAAATGGCCTATTTCCTTCCATCCTCCTTTCTTTCCTTCCTTCCAACCTTGTGACTACTATGTGCCAAGTAACTATGCTAGATGCTGTGGAGTTTTAAAAGGTAAGTTAAAATACATCTTTTAAAATCACTAGCTAGCAATGATGTGAGGGAAGAGAGACAGACAGACAGACACACATATATATACACACACACACACACATATACACACACACATACAATAAAGGTAAAATATTACAAACATGCTCTAATAGAAATGTCAAAACTGTATTTTGAAAACACACAGATTCTAATTCTCAAGATAATCAGGATTCTCTGTCTTGGCTACTGCTTTTGACTCCATTGGTGAGCTAGCTAATGACACACAATAAATGTTTAAAAAGTAAAGCAATGAATGGTTTGTCTAACTTTGTGGGAAGGATGGGTAGGAAATATATGAAAACTTAACAAAAGATGTCATACTTCCAATAGGGAGGAAAGGCACTTCTTTTTTCATTCTCTCTCTCTCTCTCTCTCTCTGCCTCTCTGTCTCTTCTCTCTCTCTCTCTCTCTCTTTTTCTGTGTGTGTGTACACATGCATGGTGGGGGGTTGCCTCTAGAGTTTGTAAACACTTTTTCTCTCTGCAATGACCCCATATTCAATGTGTGGCTATAATTCTCTCCAGCAGTGTATGGCAGGGCAAAAGATTTGAGCAGACGCATCAGAAAAGAAGATCCACAAATGGCCAATAAGCTCTTGAGTAGATTCTGAACATCATTAGTCATCAGTGAAAAGTAAATTATGGTAAAACCGTAATGAATGACCCTTCACATTTTCAGGATGACTATGATTAAATAGAGACTGAAAGCAACCCAAGTGTTGGTGAGTATGTAAAGTTACTGCAGTTCTAAAAATATAAGCAAAATGACATTTCCCAAAAGGGATAATTTTACTTCATTCGTGAAAATATAAATTTTATTGTTTTTATTTTCCATGTTCCATTTCATGAATTCTTCAATAAAGTGTTTGTAATTTCATTTCTTTGTATCATCTGGTAGTTTTTCTGATACATGTCTTCTGAATATTCTTTCTTGGTCGGTGGGTTGCGTTTTGGTTTTATTAACTATACTTCCAAGGAGCAAATATTTTAAGTTTTGATCAAGTTCAGTCTATTAAGTTTTTTATAATCATCTCTTTCTTTCTTTCTTTTTTTTTTGGCCGGGCTGGGGTTTAATGCAGTTGGTAGAATGCTGCTCCACATTGTCTGAGGATCCAGGTTTGATCCCCAGCACTGCAAAACTGGAAGAAGAATGACAATCCACTACTGAAGCAATCCCTAAACAATCAGCCACTGAAACTCCTATGAATGTCGCTAAAGGTCAGACTTGACTCAATGGCACCTAATAACAATGTTTTTTTGTGTTCTAAGAAACCTTTGTTTATCACCTCTAGAAATTTTATAATTTCAGGTTTGACATTTAGTTCTGTGTTCAATTTCCAGTATATGGTACTTAATAAATCTCTTCAATCCATTCCCAAAGCAATCCCAAAACAATCATCCATTGAAAATCCTATGTAGGGTTGCTATGAATAGGACTCGACTCAATGGCACCTAATAATAACAATTCAGAAACTGAATTATACTAGCCTTATGTATGTATATATTTTTGTGGCACTAGGGGATTTCACCTAGGACCTTGTATGTATCTTGCATTTGCTCTACCACTGAGATGTACCTCCAGCCTATTTTTGATTTTTAAAAATTTTATCTTGAGACAGAGTCTCTCTAAGTTACATAGGCTGCCTCTGTCCTCAAACTTGCCATCCTCTTGTCTCCTCCTCTGAAGTCACTGGGATGACAGGGGTACACGACCATGCCTCCTTAGAGCCACATTTATTGAAAAGAACTTCCCTTCTCTATTGGATTGCCCAAGTACCTTTGTAAAATATAAATTTACTGAATACGAGTGGGTCTGTTTTTGAACTGATAATTTTGTTCCATTTCCCTTTCCATTTTAAATTTTAAAACTACCAATGTATCTTGGTAAGATAATTATTCTAACTTTGTTATTTTTATTCAAGTAATTGCTTAACAAGATTTTAAATTCTTTACAGTTTCACTCATATTTTAGATTAGATTTTAAAGTTTGCCAAATAAGCCTATGGAATTTTGATTGAAACTACATTAACCATGGAGATAATTTGTTGGTGAACTGATATTTTAACAATACTGAGAATTCTAAACTGTGATCATAATATATAGTCCCATTTATTTGGGACTTCTTTAATTACAACAACATTTATAATTTTTCCTGTGGAGATCTTGGTTTTCCCTATTATATTTATCTAAGAATTTTGTGACTTTTGGTACTATTATAAGTGGATTTACTTTTTTAAAAAAATATTTAATTTATTTACTTCTAGTACTCATGAGGAATCTGTGCATGGACCAAGAGTTAGTCATTCAAACAGAACAAGGAAAGACTCTTTGGTTTAAAGTCAAGAAAGGTGTGTATCAGGGCTGTATCCTTCAGTCTCTTCAATCTCTATGATGAACAGATAATCTGAGCAAGTGGACATTATGAAGAAGAACCTGGCATCAGCATTGAAGGAAGACTCATTAACAACCTGGATTATGAAGATGACATAACTGTACTTGCTGAAAGTAAAGAAGATTTGAAAAATTTACTGTTGAAGATCAAAGAACACAGCCTTCATTATGGATTAGACCTCAACATCAACAAAATTAAAATCCTTACAACTGGGTCAGTAAGCAAGGTCATTATAAATGGAGGAAAGATTGAGGACGCAGTCAAGAAATCAAAAGACTCATTGTATTGGGAAAAGCTATTGTAAAGGACCTCTTTAAGGTTGAAAAGTAAAGATGTCACATGAAGATGAAGGTGTGCCTGACTCATGCCATGGTATTTTCTGTCACATCATATGCTTGTGAAAGCTGGACAGTGAATAAGGGAGACAGGAGAATTGATGCTTTTGAATTATGGCACTGTGGATGAATATTGAATACATTATGGACAGCCAAAAGAACCAACAGATCTGTCCTAGAAGAAGTACTATCACAGTGCTTCTTGGAAGTAAGGATGGCTAGACTGTATATCAGATATTTTAGACATGTTGTCAGGAGGGACCAATCTATGGAGAAGGATGTTTGGGAGAGCAGCCAGTCAGTGAAAAAAAAAAAAAAAAGAAAACCCACAACTAGATGGATTGATACAGTGGTTGTGACAATGGGCTTAACTATAAAGATCTTCTGCATGGAACAGTGTTGGGGAGTGTTTTGTTCTGTTGTACAGAACAACTCATGGCACCTAACAACAAACAACAGTAAATTAAACATAAATATTTTTTATAATAAATCTTTATTCTGTAGCCTCATTAAATTCACGTATTTGTTCTAGTAGTTACTTGGAAATTTATTGGGATTTTTAAGGCAAAAATGACATTTTTCTAAAGGAATAGTATTACTTATTTTTGAACTATATGTATTATATCGCTTTTACTTTCTATATTCTAATTAATAGGCCCTTCAACAAAGTGTTGAATAGAAATGGAGAAAGTGGGCTTCCTGTGTTGTTCCTAATCTTAATCAGAAGGTGTTTGTTCTTTCATCATTAAGTATACTATTAGTGATGCACACTTGCATAATGCCGCTATTATTCCTATTTTCCTAAGTTTTGTCACAGTTGTTGTTGTTGTTAGGTGCCGTCAAGTTGAGTCCAACTCATAGCGACCCTATGTACAGCAGATCAAAACACTTGCCGATGCTGTGCCAGGCAAACGATCTTATTTATGTTTAAGCCCATTGTTGCAAACACCGTGTCAATCCATCTGGTGGAGGATTTTCTTCTTTTGCATTGACCTGCCACTCTCCCAAACAAGATGTCCTTCTCCAGGGATTGATCTCTCCTGACTACATGTCCGAAATATGTGAGACGCAGTCTGGCCATTCTTGATTCCAAGGAGCACTCTGGTTGCATTTCTTCTAGGACAGATCTGTTGGTTCTTTTGGCAGTCCACGGCATATTCAATAGACGTCTCCAGCACCACAATTCAAAAGCATCAATTTTTTTCTGTCTCTCTTGTTCAATGTCCAGCTTTCACAACCATATGATGCAACTGAAAATACCTTGGAATGAGTCAGACGCACCTTCATCTTCAATGTGACATCTTTGCTTTTCAATACTCTATAGAGATCTTTTGCCACAGCTTTTCCTAGAACAATGGGTCTTTTGATTTCTTGACTGCTGATTCCACGGGTGTTGATTATAGAGCCAAGCAAAGCAAAATCTTGGACAACCTCAATCTTTTCTCCATTTAATGTGAAGTTGCGTGCTGACCCAGTCGTAAAGATATTTGTTTTGTTGATATTTAGTTGTAACCCAAATTGAAGGCTATGATCTTTGATCTTCATCAGTACATGTTTTAAATCCTCTTCACTTTCAGCAAGCAGAGTGGTGTCATCTGAATAATGCAGATTGTTAATGAGTCTTCCTCCAATTTTGATGCCGCGTTCTTCCCCATAAAGTCCAGCTTCTTGAATTATTTGCTCAGCGTATAAATTGAAGGGATAGGGTGAAAGTATACAGCCCTGGCGCACACCTTTCTCAACTTTAAACCACTCAGTGTTTCCTTGTTCTATTTGAACAACTGCCTCCTGTTTCATGTACAGATTTCTCATGAGCACAATTAGGTGTTCTGGTATTCCCATTTTCCAAAGTGTTATCCATAATTTGTTATGATCCACACAATCAAATGCCTTTGCATAGTCAATAAAACATAGATAGAGATCTTTCTGATATTCTGTGCTTTCAGCTAATATC
Organism: Pedetes capensis; assembly: GCA_007922755.1. Lineage (NCBI taxonomy): Eukaryota > Metazoa > Chordata > Mammalia > Rodentia > Pedetidae > Pedetes > Pedetes capensis. The sequence goes on along the minus strand of VMDO01010167.1, from coordinate 61,950 downwards.
CACCTGACATCAGCAATGATGTCCCTGGTTCCCCGCCCTCTTCTGAATCCTGCTTGATTTTCCGGTAATTCCCTGCCTATATACTGCTGCAGTCGCTTCTGAATGATCTTTAGTAGAATTTTACTGGTGTGTGATATTAATGATATTGTCCAATGGTTTGCACATTCAGTTGGATCCCATTCTTTGGGAATAGGCACAAATATGGATCTCTTCCAGTCAGTTGGCCAAGTAGCTGTTTTCCAAACCTGTTGGCACAAACATGTTAACACCTCCAATGCTGCATCTGTTTGTTGAAACATCTCTATTGGTATCCCATAGATTCCTGGAGCCTTGTGTTTCACCAGTTCTTTCAAGGCAGCTTCCACTTCATCCTTCAATACCATTGGTTCCTCTTCGTGTGCAACCTCTTGGAATGGTTGGTCATCTACCAATTCTTTCTTGTATAATGACTCTGTGTATTCTTCCCATCTTCTTTTGATGTTTCCTGCATCATTTAATATTTTCCCTGTAGAATCGTTCACTACTGCCACTCGAGGCTTGAATTTTTTCTTCACTTCCTTAAGATTGAGAAACACAGAGCGTGTTCTTCCCTTTTGGTTTTCTGCCTCCAGCTCCTTGCACATGTCATTATAATATTTGTTTTTGTCTTCTCGAGCTGCCTTGTGAAATCTTCTGCTTGGTTCCTTAACTTCATCATGTCTTCCTTTTACTTTAGCTACTCGATGTTCAAGGGCAAGTTCTACTTTCTCTTTTGACATGTAATTTGGCCTTTTCTTTTTTTCTTGTCTTTTTTTTTTTTGTATTGGACATTTTTAATGTACACCTTAATGTGATTCATTCTGACATGCTTTTCATTGTGGCATTTACATATATATGCATTTTGATGTACATTATTCATATAGATGCCCCCTTACCCTCTTTTATTTTTAAGATCTTTTTGCTTCCTTCTTGAATGATATCTTATATGTCATGACACAACTCTTCTTGTCTCCTATCATTTGTGTCTAATGCACTAAACCTACTTTTGAGGTGGTCTCTGAACTCAGGTGGGACATACTCAAGGTCATACCGTGGCTCTTGTATACTTGGTCTAATTTTGTTCAGCTTCAGTTTGAACTTGCATATGAGAAGTTGATGGTCTGATCCACAGTCAGCACCTGGTCTTGTTTTGATGCTTTGTATAGAGCTTTTCCATCATCTCTTTCCACATATGTAGTCAATTTGATTCCTGTATGTTCCATCTGGTGAAGTCCATGTGTATAGTCTCTGTTTATGACGTTGAAAAAATGTATTTGTAATGAAAAGGTCATTGGTCTGGCAAAATTCTATCATGTGATCTCCAGCTTCGTTTCTGTCACCAAGACCATAGTTTCCAACTACCAAGCCTTCCTCTTTGTTTCCCACCTTTGCATTCCAGTCACCAGTGATTATTAGTATGTTTTGATTGCATGTTTGATCTATTTCAGATTGCAGAATCTGGTAGAAAACTTCCCTTTCTTCATTTGTGGCCTTAGTGGTTGGTGCATAAATTTGAATAATAGTCATATTAACTGGCCTTCCTTGTAGGTGTATGGATATTATTCTATCACTGACAACATTGTATTTCATGACAGATCTTGAAATATCTTTTTTGATGATGAATGCAACTCCATTTCTCTTTAGTTTATCATTCCCAACATAGTAGACCATATGATTGTCTGACTCAAAATGACCTATGACGGTCCATTTTAGCTCACTGATGCCTAGAATGTCAATGTTTATGCTCTCCATTTCTCTTTTAACAATTTCTAATTTTCCAAGATTCATACTCCACACATTCCATGTTCCAATTATTAATGGATATTTACAGTTGTTTCTCCTCATTTTGAATCGTGCCACATTAGCAAATGGAGGTCCCTGGGGCTTTACTCCATTTCCGTCATCATGGTAGATTCTACTTTTGAGCAGGCAGCTCTTCCCCAGTAGTCTTTTGTGTGACTTCCAACCTGGGGGGCTGATTTTCTGGCACTATATCTGACCCTGTTTCTTTGCTGTTCATAGGGTTTTCAATGGCTAGTTGTTTCAGGAGTGGTTCACCAGTTCCTACTCCCTAGTCTGTCTTAGTCTGGAAGCTCAGCTGGAAACCTGTCCACCATGGCTAACCTTGCTCATATCTGAGGTACCAGTGGCACAGCTCTCAGCCTCATAGTAACACACTGGCCCCCACACTTTGGCAAACTGACAGACGTTTGTCATGGATAGGTGTTGGAATTTGTCAGATCCATTTATTTAAATAGTCTCTTTTTCTATATTCTGTTAACCTCAGAAATTTTATGGATTGCTTGTTTTTCCAGTACTAATGGGTTGAACCTAGGGCCTTGCATATACTTTGCAAATACTCTGCCACTGACCTGCCCACCTAGCCCTGTTTTATTTTTTACCTTGAGACAGAGTCTCACTAAGTTATGCAGGGTCCCTCTAGTCTTGAAACTGTGATTCTCCCCTGCCACCTGCCAAATCTCTGGGATTATAGGCGTTTGACACTGCACCAGGCCTTGGATTGATTTTTTTTATTGCTAAATCAATCTTGCAATTCTGGGATGAAATTTAATTATTAATAAAGTATTATAAATCTTATATATTATTGGGTTTACTTTATAATATGTTGCTAATGATTTTTATGTCTATGTTCTTGAGGTGTTATAAGGTCTTTAATATGAGGTTTGTAATGGCCTCATAAGTTTATTTAGGCAATGCCTTTTTCCTCCACTTTCTGAAAAATTCTGTGTAACGTTGCATGATTTACTTCTTTAAATCTTTAATAGAATTCACATTGAAAATGATTGGGACATAGATTTTTATTTGTGTGACGGTTATTGATAATATGTTTCAAAATTGAAGCACATATTCAGACAATTCAGTTTTTCTCATTGATGAGTCAAGTTTTGTTGAGTTGTATTTTCCAAGAACATTCTCCATGTCATCCAAATTATCAAACTTGTTGCCAGAATGGTATTCATATAATCTCCTTAACATCATTTTGATGTATGTAGGATCAGTAGTGAAAATTCTTTCATTTATAATATTGATGGTTTTCCTCCTTTCCTTCTTGATTATTCTAATTAGGGTTTGTTACTTTGTTTAGCTTTTTTAAATATTACCTTGTGTTAATATCTTATTTGTCTTTTTTCTAACTTCATTTCTTATATTATCATTGTGATTTCTATCCTGCTTAGTTCAGATTGATTTGCGGTTTATTGACTGCTAGTATATGCAAATGCAGAACTTTTCCATATTTATATTTTCTATTTTGGTGTCTTTTTTAGCTTCTTAGCATTAAATCTTGGGTTATTAGTTTTAGTCTTTCTTTTTAATAAAAGCTTTTTATCTTTAGCTGAATCTCTCCTTATAATTTAAACGTTTTTGGATATAAGTATAGATTTTCATTCTCTTGTAAGAAATAATACACAGAGTTTGTATCACGTATCCTTTACCTAGTCTTCCATAATGGTAACATCTTATAAATTGATAGTAAAACATCACAGCCAAGATACAAACACTGAGTTGATACACACCATTTCACCATGGCAGGGATCCTTAGGTTTCCCTTTAATAACCACCCCCATTCACTCCTGCCCCCTCTATCCCACCTGCTTCTTATACAATTTTGCCATTTCAACAATGGTATATAAATGGAGTTACATAATTTGTAAATTTCTCATATTGAATTTTTTCCTCAGCCTAATCCTCTGGAGATTCATCTAAGTCATTCTGTGACAAATCATTTATCATTCTTTCTCTTTCTGTCTATCTGTTTTTCTTTCTCTGAGTAAAATTTCATGACATGTATGTATCTCAATTAGCTTAACTCTCCACCTATTAAGAGCACATCTGAGTTGTTTATATTTGGGGCAATTGTGTGTAAAGCCCCTATGAATATTTGTTTGCAGGTTATTTTTTGTGAACATAAATCTTCATTTCTCTGAAACACATATGCAGGAGACCAATTGCACATTTAGTTTCTTAAAAAATGTCCCAATTATTTTAAAGGATAGCTGGATCATTTAACATTTTAATTAGAAGCATATGAGAAATAAACTTTCTTCAAATTTTTGCCAGAATTTGGTATTTCACTATTTTATTCTAGTCCTTCTGATAGTTGTGCTGTGATATGTCATTATGCTTGTAATTTGTATTTCCCTCGTGTCTATTCATCTTCAACAACATATTCTTGATCTTAATTTCACACACACACACACACACACACACACACACACTCACATATAGTTATACTCTTTGGTGAAATATCTGTTTATAGCTCTTGTCCATATCAAATTGGTTTGCTTGTTTTATTTAACCACTGGATTTTAAAAATCATTTCTGATTTACAGAAAATTCACAAAGGTAGTTTCCTATATATCCCATGCACACTTACTGCTATTGCTAATATCTTAAAATTGTTATATTTGTTATAATTAATGAGCCAATATTGACACAGTAACTAAAGTTCATAGATTATTCAGATGTTGCAGCTTGCTCTTTTTACGTGGAAGCTATTATTTATCTGCTATTACATTTTTTATATACATGTATATCCAGAGGCTGTTTCTAAATTTTACTCAGTTTCTTTATGTGTAAATATATTATTGGCTTATAAAATTAATTAAAACACTATACATAATGCACCTACCATCAGCCAGACATATTGATTAATATACATCAACTTAAGAATATATATTTAAATTTTACATCGAATTTTTAAGAAAATAATTACCTATAGGTCTCATAGATTATCCATTGAATTAAAACAAACATTTATTTATTAAAAAAACTATATGTAATTGTAGAAAAATTTAAAGATGGATTAAATTTAAAAATATAAAAAAATTCTCTCTACACATAGATAGCCACTATTCACTTCCATTTCTAGGTCCTGTTATTTGTATTCATGGGATAGTTTACGCTCTTAGATTTATTACAATATGACATATTCAAAACCTTAGACAAAAATATTTTTAATAAAAAGCAATTCACACTTACTGAAGAAGAATGAGAACACATGTAAGAATATTATAAATACACTCACGTTTTAGTCAATATTAGTATTTTTTCTTTTTTCTTCATTTCATTAAAATCTTATATTAGAGGTAAATATTAAAGGACTTATAGGTTTTTATTTCTTCTATAAATATTAATTATGTGCCAAGAACTATTCTATATGTGCAAGATATAACTTGATTAAGACAGACCAAGTACCAGGCACTACTTCTGTTCACTCCTTTTCGAGAAAGGAGTAATAAAAAACAATCAAACCTTGTTTTTGTCAGTACTGGAGAGTGAGTAACTGAACAAACTCTTTTGCTGAAATCAACTCCAACTGCTAGATAAACTGTTATTTAAAATCCCCCACTAAAAGCACAGAAAATCTTGCAAGAAAATTAGTAGTTCTCAAGGATCAAAAAATAGTTGCATGTAGGGACACAGAATTATAAGCAGAGATCGAGACAGGATTTTACATCAGGACATTTGTCAGAACAACAAAAGCTAAGTGTTGGTTATTATGATTTCAAGAAATGTCTGAAGACAAAAATAAATTTCATATCTCCAAGAGGTGATGAGTTCAATAAGAACCTTCAAGAGAAATTTTTGTCAACTTGACATTGGATGGAAAGATGAAACATCTTTTAAAATAATTTATAGACATGAAATCTAATTTTCCAAAAGGTTTTGAAAATATGAAAAAGAATGTAAAGGAAAACATGATTAAATATGTTATAAAAAGAAGTATATTTCTAAAATTAAAATTAGAATAATTGAAATAATTCAACATATGGAATTTTCAGTAATTTAGACCCAATCAAGGAGAGAATTAGTTTCTTAAAAAATATATTTGAGAACTTAATCAAATGATGGCATAGAAAACTAAGGAAATAGAAAGTATGAAACATTAGGAAGCATGCAGAGGAGACTATTTAACATAATTTAACCACTTAAGCAACACAAAAATGGAATAAATTGAGAGACTCATGTATGAATAAATAACTAAAAACTTCCCATGATTTTTTTTTTTTTTTTTTTTTTTTGGTACTGGGGATTGAACCGAGGGCCTTGAGCTTGCATGCTCTGCAAGTGCTGGACCACTGAGCTGCACCCTCAGCCTATTTGTTTTTTACTTTTTGAGACAGGGTCTCACTAAGTTATGCAGACTGCCTCTGGTCTCGAACTTGCGATCCTCCTGTCTCTGCCTCCCAAGCCGCTGGGATTACAGGAGTGCACCACCATGCCCGGCTAAAACTTCCCATAAATTTTCATAAAACCTCAGTCATCAGATTCAGGTGATAAATGAATCTCGATAGCATATATAAAATACAATCCTTATTTGTTTACATTATAGTGAAATGACTCAACTCCAAAGAAAAATTTCTTAAAATCCTTATAAGGGGAAAAAGATTACTATAGTGAATAATAATTGATAGCTGACTTCTCAACAACAATGAAGGAAGATCAAACATTGAATAATATTTTCAAGATGTTGAGGAAAAAATCCATCAAAAGCAGCATAGAGTCTAATTTCTGTAAAAATATTAAGAAAAATAAACTACATTTTTTTAGCCTAACCACTCTATCGCTCCCCCCAAAAAAATCACTGTTTTGGGGACTTGCAATGAGCCTAGATTTAAGATTTAAAGTAGAAGAAGACATAATAACAAATATACAAATGGTTCTAAACAAATATTAATAAAGAAAAAATAATGAAATGACTATCGGCTTAGTCAAATTAGTTAAAGAATAACAAACAATTTGGGAGAGGGTAAACCAAGTTCCTGTGTTGGTCTGAGGAAGAACGAGAGTTGAGAGTGAAGACAGTGTGTCCTTGAAATTCAAGCCCTACAACTTACCTATCCTTGAATTTTTTGCCTAAATTTCTACGACTCAGTTTCCTCATCTATAAAATGTGAGGAATAATAATATTTACCTTATAGAGTTTCAGGGAGAATTGCATGAGCTAATATATATAAAGCACTCAAAAATGTCTGTGCTTTATTGGTGCTTTGTGTATTATCTATTATTATTTCCATAAATACTGAAGTGCACCCATACCACCCTGCCATCTGATCTCATCAGATCTCAGAAACTAAGAAAGGTCAGGACTGGTTGGTACTTTGAGGAGAGACTACCTGAGAATAGTGCCTGCAGCTGTAGCCCTGTGGCATCCGATCCCGTCAGATCTCGGAAGCTAAGCAGGGTCGGGCCTGGTTAGTACCTGGATGGGAGACCGCCTGGGAACACCAGGTGCTGTAGGCGTGGGAGAAGGACCTGGCAACCCCCTCCCAAAAATCAATCTGCCATTGAAAACCCTATGAACAGCAGAGAAACACTGACAATAGTGTTTCCCCTGTTGTACAGAGGGTCGCTATGAGTCGGATACCGACTCGACGGCACCTAACAACAACAACAACAACCTGAGAATATTGGGTGCAATAGGCTTGAGAGAAGGACCAGGTAGCGAACTCTCAAAACAATCAGCCATTGAAAACTATGAATAGCAGAAAAGCGCTGACAGTAGTACCAGGCCTGGTACAGTGTCTGGTAGTGTTTTGTTCTCTTCTTTATAGGGTCACAATGAGTCAGACCTAACTTGACAGCACCTAACTACAACAACAAAATAACAATTAAAGAATAAAAATAAAGTTCGTAGCAGTATGAAGCACATGGAAAAATACTCCATATCTTTAGCCATCAGGGAAATGCAAATCAAAAGAACTCTGAGATTCCACCTAACTGCAGTACAAATGGCCAAGAACAACAAAACAAATAATAACAAATGCTGGCAAGGTTGTGGAGAAAAACAACTCTCTTACAATGTTGGTAGGACAGTAAATTCATTCAACTACTTTGGAAATCAATATGGAGATACCTCAGAATACTAAAAATAGAACTACCATTGTTGTTGTTAGGTGCCATTGAGTCATGTCCAACACATAGCAACCCTCATAGGATTTTATTGATTGACTGTTTCGGGATTGTCTCAGGAGTGGATTGCCATGTCCTTCTCCCATTTTTGTGGTACTGGGAATCAAACTCAGGACCTCAGAGACTGTAGAGTGGTACTCTATCAACTGAGCTAAGTCCCAGCCCAGAACTACCATATGAATGAGCTATACCACTACTGGGAATATACTCAAGGGGAGCCAAGTCATCATACCACAGAGACACTTGCATCTCCAAATTCAGTGCAGCACTTTTCACAATAGCAAGGATATGGAACCAATCAAGGTGCCCATCAACATAAGAATGGGTAAAAAATTATGGTACATATACACAATATTACTCAATTTAATAATGAAATAATGTCATTCACAGTAAAATGGACAGAAATGGACAGAATAACATCTTAAGCAAACGAACACAATCTCAAAAAGAGAAATGTCACATGTTCTCACTCACATGTGGTAGCTGAAGAAAAAATACCATACATGAGTTGATAAAAAATGTACCATTAAACTTATGGGACAATATAAAGAGTAGAAAGAAGGAGGGAGGAAACTAGCAGAAGGAAGCAAAGAATTAACAAGGTAGGATGGGGAGGAGAATCAATGTAGTGGGGTAAAGGAGGAGAGGATAATATCAATGTAAACAATGCAACTTCCTGAGTACATTAGAAAAATAAGGGAATATAACCCAAATATGCATTTGAGTTTAACTGTATATTAACCATAAGGCTCCATAAACTTTGTAAATTGATAAAAGTATAACCAAAAGTGATATAATAGTTGCATAATGGAAAACTCCAAAGCTATATTACTCTGTACACCACCATCACTTACTAATTAAGGGAGAAAAAGCAAGAATAAATATAGAATATGTAACATAAACTATATGGGAGTGGGGCAGATGTGGAAAGAAAGAAATTAACAAATACAAAATAAAATGAGAGAGGAGAGAAAAATAAAAATAATTTCCAATTACATGATATTCATGAGATCTTTGTAAACGCAGAAATACAAAATACTTGACAATAAAACCTAAAAATATAATTACAGAAAATTATATAACAATATCAGTATAACATAAAATATATCTTGAGACAAAGGCTATTTTAAAGCACAAAGACTATGTAATAATTATATATGTCTAATCACCTAAATTTAGAATCTGTAAAAGCAAAAATATCCTAACTTCAACAAGAGCCAATTATATCACTAATTTTTATTTAATATACCTTTCGCAATTGATCATACTGAAAAAACTCAGAAAGAGAATATTTATATACCCAATTAATATGCTTGATTTCATGGATGCACACACACACACACACACACACACACACACACACACACTGACACACAATCATATTATTTGTACCTAGTAATAGGTTAATTTGTTTTTGTTTCCCCTCTTTTCTCCTTTTTTCTTATCTTATTGCATTGGTTAAGATATCTGGAGGAAAAATGTAATTAGAAATAGTGACAGTAGATACTCTTGCCAGTCAGGGATAAGAATATGAAACAGAAAATTCCCCATGAACTTTAAGAAGGAAAGGATTTGATTAAAGGATATGTCACAGTGTAAAATCAATACAATATCTGGCTTGTACGCTATGCCTTCAGGAACAGAACTTGGTGAGAACTGCCCTGACACAGGAGTGCTATTTCTAAACCACAACCTACTAAGATGTCCATGGCTGCAATTTTACTTCCCTTACTTCCTAAAGTCACACAAGACAAAAGAGTATGTTTCTTGAGCTGAAATAGAAGAATATATATTCTGAAGAAAAATCCATTGTCATGATGCCATTGTTTTCATACAGTAACTGTCTCTTCTATTGACAATCTAGAATGTCACTGTGGAGAATTTTTCCACTTTCGTGACAGTATTTTCTGGCAGAAAACCTTTAACATGGGCAGAAAAATAGTATCTAACTCATTTGTCTCTTCTATACTCTCTGCAAGTGCATATAGTTAGCAGATTCTGTTTTGTATTCAGATTACTGGTTGCAAAGAAGTACGGGGAGAAAATCTAATTTTATGTATCAGCAAAAGGGTGGAGAGTACTTGTTTAAGCTATAGTATTCTGAAAACTCTTTATTATAGTTCTTATTTTAATGAAATGCCTCTTTAATATAAGCACCATAAACTATGTTCTTTATTGTGTGCCTTTTCTGCATATAATTTATTAGGCTAAGTTTTCTAAATTAATAATGGAGAGAACATTTAGTTACAAAATCTGATGGACAACTCTCTCTAGCCCAGGGCCAGGTTTCTCAGTCTTTAAATTAGCCTTTTGTTTTAGGCCATATTGTTGAAAGACAATTTCAGCACGTATGGATTTCCAGTATTACTTTTATTTGTTAAAGTTATAACTGTTAAATAGAATCACATTATAATCTGGACTTTAATATTGCTGATACTTAATTATAGATATTTTATAGTTAATTTGTATTATATCATTGACTACTTTTAACTTTGTCTTTTCTCTGTACTTGTACACTTGAGCTTCTTTGGGTTCCTAGCTAGAAAATGATTTATTTTCTCCTATTCATTCTCTCTTATTTATAGCCTAGTCTGTTGTTTCTATTCTTGTTTCTTCTTCATTTTTACATTGTTTTCTATAATTTGCAAATTAACTCATTAAATACAGGTAATCTATCCCATTATTTTCATTGTAGTAGGTCCATTCCCTTTTTCCAAAACAGAAGGAAACATTAGGCAACACCATGCCATGCACACGATCTTTTTATTTTTGAGCCCAATGTTGCAGCTACTGTTCCTTCTCATTTTGAGTCTTTCTAAATCAGGAAAAGGAGGTCCCAAGGACTTTACTCCATTCCTACAATTAAGGTCAACTGTACTTTGAGGAGGCAACTCTTCTCCAGTTGTCTTTTGAATACCTTCCAACCTGTAGGGTTATTTTCTGGCATTATATTTGACAGTGCTTCTCTGCTATCCATAGGATTTTCAATGGGCAATTTTTTCAAGCATGGGCTGCTGGGTCCTTTCTCTTAGTGTGTCTGAGTCTGGGAGCTCAGCTAAAACCTGTCCACTATGGGTGACTTTGCTAGTATCTGAAATACTGGTGGCATAACTTTCAGCATCACAGCAACATGTAAACCCCTACAGTACAACAAGCTGACAGACACATGACAGTAAAGCTAATTGCTTATCAAAAGATATATGGAAACAAAAATTCTGTTCAATTTCTACTACCATAATCCCTCACACATACCATTTTTCCACTTTTTTTGGGGTCAGGGTTTTTTGCTACCTTAATTGATTGATTTTTAAAAATACGCATTATTTTTTAATATGTTTATTTTTAGATTAACTGACACAATACCATTTCTTTGTTTTCTATTCTTGCAGCTTAGGCTTTTCTTTAGAATAGTATTTCTAAATAAAGAGTACTTTCCGGAAGTTTTCTTAGAATCTACTGGTAGAACATGCTTTTACTATGTGTTTGAGAATAATTTTCTTTTACTCACCTTATTGAAAAATAATTTCACTAGGTACAGACTTCTAGTATTACTTTTATTTATTAAAGTCTTCATTGTAAATATATAACTAGTGTTTATTTTAGTATTCCTAATATCTAATTGGCTGCAGCTGTAGCCCTGTGGCATCCAATCCCATCATACCCCAGAAGTTAAGCATGGTCAGACCTGGTTAGTACTTGCATGGGAGACCGCCTGGGAACACCAGATACTGTAGGCTTGGGAGAAGGACCCAGCAACCCACTCCAAAAACCAATCAGCCATTGAAAACCCTATGAACAGCAGAGAAGCACTGGTCATGTTGTTTCACCTGTTGTACGTAGAGTGGCTATGAGTTGGATACCAACTCCTTGGCACCTAACAACAACAAGAACAACAACAGCAAATATCTAATTATACCTGCAACAGTAGCACTGTGGTGTCCAATCCCGTCATGTCTCAGAACCTAAGCAGAGTTGGGCCTGGTTAGTACTTGTATGGGAGACCATCTGGGAATGCCAGATGTTGTAGGCTTGGAAGAAGGACCCGGCAACCCACTCCCCCAAAAAACAATCAGCCATTGAAAACGCTATGAATAGCAGAGAAGCACTGACAATAGTGTTTCACCTGTACTATGTAGGGTCACTATTAGTAGGACACTGACTTGAGGGCACCTAACAACGATCTAATTATAGATCTTTTATAGTTAATTTGTATCATTCATTACTGCTTTCTCCTTGGTATTTTACCATGAGGTATCTAATAGGAGTTTTAAAAATATATTTATTTTTTGTGAGATGAATTATGGTACTAAATGTGAACCACTCTTCTTCATTGATTATCTACAACTCTTAGCCATGTTTTTTTTTTTTTTTGATGATTGCCTTTTCTCCATTTTTTAATGTTGTCTCTTTCTGGAACTCTAAAAATAGCTAATATTGCATCTTTTACCATATTAAGTGTATCTCATAATCTCTCATATTTTTATGTAGTTTCTCTGTGCTCTATAGTCTAATTTCTTAATTATTTTCCATTTTTCCAATAAAAGATGGATCATCTGCTCTTTCTACTGTACTAATCTTTGTCCAACAAAATTTCTAATTTCTTTTATTGTATTTATGTGTGGATTTTACATTTTCTTCAAACCTACTTGGTCATGCTTTTCAAAACTTTGTTATAAAACATGTTTAATATACCAATTTTATATTCCTGTCTGATAATTCTGGTATTTGTAGTTTTATGAGTTTGATATTCATTGTTTTTCCTGTTATCTTCATAGAGAATGATGTTTAAATATTTCATTCTATTCATATGTACAAAGTATTTAAAAAAATTTTTGGTTTCATATTAGCTAGAATTTTATAGGAACTCTTTGAGTTTTAGTTTTAAAATACATTCTTCTAGAATTTTTTGTTGTTTTACTTTTCCCAGGAGTCTGTAGGTAATGCTAACTTAGAAGTACTTTAAAAGCAATTTTCACTTGGGCCTTTTGTACCAGAAGTGGTGGGAAATCTATCCCCAGACTCATATAAAATGCAGGCTGGCTGTTAAGGATTCTCAAAGGAGCCTTCTCTTATTTTTTTGTCCAGCTGTGTTTAGAATCAGGTAAAGACAGATAAACATCTCTACTAATGCTCTCCAGTCAGATTTTAATGGACTTTGAGTTATAGTTGTTCAGAGGTCCTGTTTTTCCCTTAATATCTCTTACCTGAATTGCCATTCTGTTAGCACTGCTTTCTCCCTCCAGAGCACTTGGCTGATTAAAAAGAGGCCAGAAGTGACAAACTTCCGGCCCCAGGTTAATGCAAGGACCAGTGCTCACAGGATTCTTTCTTATTCTGAGGATAGAATTTTTATTGTTCTGCATTTTATTTATACCTTTAGTTATGCTCTTGTGGGAGGTGATTCAATTAATAATTGTTCTGCCATATTGTTAAAAATGGAAGGCTCTGTATTTTTCTATGTTTATTTTTTAAATTGTTCAGCTTAATCTATATGTAGAGCTATTTAAGGACAGCCAACAGAAACAGCAACACTTAGTAGATGAAACCATTTATTTAATGGATCTATTTGATGTCAGATAGTTTATGCCATCATGTTAAGATAAACGACATGATCATTTATGTAATTACTGAAGAAATTACTACAGTGTGATTCAGGTTAGTACACTTTCAAGATGAAGAAATCTGTTCTCAAGTTTAGCCACAGAGACAATGGTCATTATGTGCACCACTCAATTTTATTTTCAAAGTGAATAAGAGAATTCAGAAATGCTTCTGTTATAGGTCTTATCCTGATACTAACACAAGCAATATTACAGATGCCAGGTCAGAAAACTGGTATGCATAGCCTTATTTGCTCATTAAATAGAGTGTAAGTGTAATGTCAGAATGATAAAATTAAGGATGCTACACAAGGAAATCCCGAAACAATCTGCCATTGAAAAACCCTATGAGGGTCGCTACAACTCGATGGTATCTAACAACAACAACAACTTAATTATCAAAATTTCTTAGATTGGTTTATTTATTTTTCTGAGATATGATTTCTACAGCAGAAACAATAATTTTGTATGTTTAATGAGAAACATTTGTACGCTAAGATTGGAGGTGCTCATCATGATGAGGTAACATCGATCAAGCCAGCCCTGAAATGTCTCCTTACAAAAGCTAAGAATCATACACATTACACTCAGCTAAGACCTAAAAAATTCATCACAGTTTTAGTACCTCAACCAATGATCACTTAGGTTCTACATGTTCTTCTTAATTTCTCTATTACACTCTCCTTTTTAGTAATGTTTATAGTACAGCAGCATTCCCCAACCCGCAAAAAACTCTTTCCTATTATCTCATTAGTCTGTTTCATGTAAGAGCAGAGAAGGTAACTGTGATTTAAATTTACTCCACACAAAATAGAAATGAAAGTTAAAAAAATAGCTAAAAAATAAGAAAATCAGCTGGGTGTGGTGGCGCACGTCTGTAATCCCAGTGGCTTGGGAGGCGGAGACAGGAGGATCGCAAGTTCGAGACTAGAGGAAGTCTATGTAACTTAGTGAAACCCTGTCTCAGGAAGTAAGGGAGAAAAAATAAAAGGGCTGGGGGTGCAGCTCAGTGGTCCAACACTTGCAAAGCATG